>JAEMWC010001642.1:102500-119142 GCA_016490735.1 Pachyseris speciosa
ATTTGCAAAAACGTACCCGCTAGGTTTTCGCTTGAGGACGGGCGCAGCCCGTCTTCAAGCTCTTGCTATGGCTCAAACTTGAGGGGGCTTGCCGTCAACACTTGCTTTTCCAAATAGCCCAGGGACAGTTCTAACAGTGAGTGGGTGATTGGCAGCTGTCCATCAAAACCACAGGGCTGGGGGGGGGCTCTTTTGAGACTTTGACTGCAGTTAAAGTTGCTGTCCTTATGTTGAGTGAGAGTTTTACTTCTAGGCATGCATTGGCAATTGTCTAGGGCCTGAATGAGGGTTGACTTTTGAACTCCACTTTGAGCGGGCCCACTGTTCGCTTCGGGTGTGTGGCTGGCAGGTGTGTGTCAAAAGCACAGGGGTGGGGAGGGTGGCTGCTGGGGCATTTGACTACATCAAAATTGGGGCTGCCTAGAGAGTCAGTGCAGGTACCTTTTGACAAATCCAGTCAGATAACTACACCATTTGTTCCAGAACTGCATTCTGGTGGCCATTCTGAGTAAATTGACTGTCAGCAGGTCAATTTGGGCTGAATTTCAGGCATTCGGCTCTTGATATCTGAGCGAATTTGCAAAAACGTACCCGCTAGGTTTTCGCTTGAGGACGGGCGCAGCCCGTCTTCAAGCTCTTGCTGCGGCTCAAACTTGAGGGGGCTTGCCGTCAACACTTGCTTTTGCAAATAGCCCAGGGACAGTTCTAACAGTGAGTGGGTGATTGGCAGCTGTCCATCAAAACCACAGGGCTGGGGGGGGGCTCTTTTGAGACTTTGACTGCAGTTAAAGTTGCTGTCCTTATGTTGAGTGAGAGTTTTAGTTCTAGGCATGCATTGGCAATTGTCTAGGGCCTGAATGAGAGTTGACTTTTGAACTCCACTTTGAGCGGGCCCGCTGTTCGCTTCGGGTGTGTGGCTGGCAGGTGTGTGTCAAAAGCACAGGGGTGGGGAGGGTGGCTGCTGGGGCATTTGACTACATCAAAATTGGGGCTGCCTAGAGAGTCAGTGCAGGTACCTTTTGACAAATCCAGTCAGATAACTACACCATTTGTTCCAGAACTGCATTCTGGTGGCCATTCTGAGTGAATTGACTGTCAGCAGGTCAATTTGGGCTGAATTTCAGGCATTCGGCTCTTGATATCTGAGCGAATTTGCAAAAACGTACCCGCTAGGTTTTCGCTTGAGGACGGGCGCAGCCCGTCTTCAAGCTCTTGCTGCGGCTCAAACTTGAGGGGGCTTCCCGTCAACACTTGCTTTTCCAAATAGCCCAGGGACAGTTCTAACAGTGAGTGGGTGATTGGCAGCTGTCCATCAAAACCACAGGGCTGGGGGGGGGCTCTTTTGAGACTTTGACTGCAGTTAAAGTTGCTGTCCTTATGTTGAGTGAGAGTTTTACTTCTAGGCATGCATTGGCAATTGTCTAGGGCCTGAATGAGAGTTGACTTTTGAACTCCACTTTGAGCGGGCCGCTGTTCGCTTCGGTGTGTGGCTGGCAGGTGTGTGTCAAAAGCACAGGGGTGGGGAGGGTGGCTGCTGGGGCATTTGACTACATCAAAATTGGGGCTGCCTAGAGAGTCAGTGCAGGTACCTTTTGACAAATCCAGTCAGACTGACTGGATTTGTCAAAAGGTACCTGCACTGACTCTCTAGGCAGCCCCAATTTTGATGTAGTCAAATGCCCCAGCAGCCACCCTCCCCACCCCTGTGCTTTTGACACACACCTGCCAGCCACACACCCGAAGCGAACAGCGGGCCCGCTCAAAGTGGAGTTCAAAAGTCAACTCTCATTCAGGCCCTAGACAATTCCCAATGCATGCCTAGAACTAAAACTCTCACTCAACATAAGGACAGCAACTTTAACTGCAGTCAAAGTCTCAAAAGAGCCCCCCCCCCAGCCCTGTGGTTTTGATGGACAGCAGCCAATCACCCACTCACTGTTAGAACTGTCCCTGGGCTATTTGGAAAAGCAAGTGTTGACGGCAAGCCCCCTCAAGTTTGAGCCGCAGCAAGAGCTTGAAGACGGGCTGCGCCCGTCCTCAAGCGAAAACCTAGCGGGTACGTTTTTGCAAATTCGCTCAGATATCAAGAGCCGAATGCCTGAAATTCAGCCCAAATTGACCTGCTGACAGTCAATTTACTCAGAATGGCCACCAGAATGCAGTTCTGGAACAAATGGTGTAGTTATCTGACTGGATTTGTCAAAAGGTACCTGCACTGACTCTCTAGGCAGCCCCAATTTTGATGTAGTCAAATGCCCCAGCAGCCACCCTCCCCACCCCTGTGCTTTTGACACACACCTGCCAGCCACACACCCGAAGCGAACAGCGGGCCCGCTCAAAGTGGAGTTCAAAAGTCAACTCTCATTCAGGCCCTAGACAATTCCCAATGCATGCCTAGAACTAAAACTCTCACTCAACATAAGGACAGCAACTTTAACTGCAGTCAAAGTCTCAAAAGAGCCCCCCCCCAGCCCTGTGGTTTTGATGGACAGCTGCCAATCACCCACTCACTGTTAGAACTGTCCCTGGGCTATTTGCAAAAGCAAGTGTTGACGGCAAGCCCCCTCAAGTTTGAGCCGCAGCAAGGGCTTGAAGACGGGCTGTGCCCGTCCTCAACCGAAAACCTAGCGGGTACGTTTTTGCAAATTCGCTCAGATATCAAGAGCCGAATTCCTGAAATTTAGCCCAAATTGACCTGCTGACAGTCAATTTACTCAGAATGGCCACCAGAATGCAGTTCTGGAACAAATGGTGTAGTTATCTGACTGGATTTGTCAAAAGGTACCTGCACTGACTCTCTAGGCAGCCCCAATTTTGATGTAGTCAAATGCCCCAGCAGCCACCCTCCCCACCCCTGTGCTTTTGACACACACCTGCCAGCCACACACCCGAAGCGAACAGCGGGCCCGCTCAAAGTGGAGTTCAAAAGTCAACTCTCATTCAGGCCCTAGACAATTGCCAATGCATGCCTAGAACTAAAACTCTCACTCAACATAAGGACAGCAACTTTAACTGCAGTCAAAGTCTCAAAGAGCTCCCCCCCAGCCCTGTGGTTTTGATGGACAGCAGCCAATCACCCACTCACTGTTAGAACTGTCCCTGGGCTATTTGGAAAAGCAAGTGTTGACGGCAAGCCCCCTCAAGTTTGAGCCGCAGCAAGAGCTTGAAGACGGGCTGCGCCCGTCCTCAAGCGAAAACCTAGCGGGTACGTTTTTGCAAATTCGCTCAGATATCAAGAGCCGAATGCCTGAAATTCAGCCCAAATTGACCTGCTGACAGTCAATTTACTCAGAATGGCCACCAGAATGCAGTTCTGGAACAAATGGTGTAGTTATCTGACTGGATTTGTCAAAAGGTACCTGCACTGACTCTCTAGGCAGCCCCAATTTTGATGTAGTCAAATGCCCCAGCAGCCACCCTCCCCACCCCTGTGCTTTTGACACACACCTGCCAGCCACACACCCGAAGCGAACAGCGGGCCCGCTCAAAGTGGAGTTCAAAAGTCAACTCTCATTCAGGCCCTAGACAATTGCCAATGCATGCCTAGAACTAAAACTCTCACTCAACATAAGGACAGCAACTTTAACTGCAGTCAAAGTCTCAAAAGAGCCCCCCCCCAGCCCTGTGGTTTTGATGGACAGCTGCCAATCACCCACTCACTGTTAGAACTGTCCCTGGGCTATTTGGAAAAGCAAGTGTTGACGGCAAGCCCCCTCAAGTTTGAGCCGCAGCAAGAGCTTGAAGACGGGCTGCGCCCGTCCTCAACCGAAAACCTAGCGGGTACGTTTTTGCAAATTCGCTCAGATATCAAGAGCCGAATGCCTGAAATTCAGCCCAAATTGACCTGCTGACAGTCAATTTACTCAGAATGGCCACCAGAATGCAGTTCTGGAACAAATGGTGTAGTTATCTGACTGGATTTGTCAAAAGGTACCTGCACTGACTCTCTAGGCAGCCCCAATTTTGATGTAGTCAAATGCCCCAGCAGCCACCCTCCCCACCCCTGTGCTTTTGACACACACCTGCCAGCCACACACCCGAAGCGAACAGCGGGCCCGCTCAAAGTGGAGTTCAAAAGTCAACTCTCATTCAGGCCCTAGACAATTGCCAATGCATGCCTAGAACTAAAACTCTCACTCAACATAAGGACAGCAACTTTAACTGCAGTCAAAGTCTCAAAAGAGCCCCCCCCCAGCCCTGTGGTTTTGATGGACAGCTGCCAATCACCCACTCACTGTTAGAACTGTCCCTGGGCTATTTGCAAAAGCAAGTGTTGACGGCAAGCCCCCTCAAGTTTGAGCCGCAGCAAGAGCTTGAAGACGGGCTGCGCCCGTCCTCAAGCGAAAACCTAGCGGGTACGTTTTTGCAAATTCGCTCAGATATCAAGAGCCGAATGCCTGAAATTCAGCCCAAATTGACCTGCTGACAGTCAATTTACTCAGAATGGCCACCAGAATGCAGTTCTGGAACAAATGGTGTAGTTATCTGACTGGATTTGTCAAAAGGTACCTGCACTGACTCTCTAGGCAGCCCCAATTTTGATGTAGTCAAATGCCCCAGCAGCCACCCTCCCCACCCCTGTGCTTTTGACACACACTTGAATTATCATTCATTTCCTAGACAATTTTAATGCATGCCTATAACTGAAACTCTCACTTAATATTAGAACACAAGGGTTTTAAATAAATGTAATATCATTTGTTACCTTTTAGTGTGTGGCACTTTAATACTTGCTTTTCCCTCTTCTCACAAAATGATATATTAAATGAGCAGTCAGCTTATTTGCATCTCTTTTTGCTGTCGATATATAGAGACTCTGAACGTTTCTGGGTAAAAAGCATGGAATCTCTAAGTTACTAGTTTCATTAGAATAGGCTATTTTACAATTGCATGCTCAGTGATGTGGCCTATGAATGGAAAATAATCTGTGGGTTACCTTAATGTTTTGATACAGACCGTTACAGCTTTTCTCATGTAAATCATATGGTTCTCGTATCATGCGAACTATTCCACATTTGCATGAGAAAGACAGAGAGGTTTGTATCAAAACACCTCCAGATGCCTCCAGCATCACTTCCACTCAAAGGCCAGGTCAACATGAACACACAACTGTAAAATGGGTATTCATACAGGTTACTCTAGAACAGTCGTATTTCAAGAAATATATGTTATTCACCGGCTGGAACTTGTCCGTATAGGGAGAAGCCTGTGCCTTATTCAAGACCGAAGGCACAGTTTTTAGCTATATCGACAGACCTAAGCCGGTGAATAACGTTTCCATTTTATTTTTATTTTTGTAAGATCAACGAGGCGAACTGGTTATTGTCTCCCTACACGCTGTTTGCTCGCACTCTGACTGTCAGTAGAATTTAGCTTATTGAAAAGCCACCCGTAAATCATTAACAATTAAACAGAACTTTAAATATATCTTACAACAATAAATGTACAGGGCAATTAAAATGAACCGTGATATTTGTATCAAGCAATCCACTAACGAGAAATTCGCATGAACAGCAGAATAATTATTGTACGTACTTAACGTCTTGTCGACTTTGGAATTCGGTTTTAACGAGAGTTCGAAAACACAGGGAAGACATTAATACTCGCAGATCTTGTTTTTCGTTACGATTGTTAATATACTTTTAAAAGCTCAAGCCTTTACTTAAACTTAAGTTAAAATAAGAAAACCGCTTACACATCAGTTCCTGCCAACGACACAGCGGTGCGAGGTGTTAGATTGACTAATTCGCTAAGAACCATATCTTTTTAAATTAAGCAAAATTGAAACTACACTTCCAAAGGAAATAACGGATACGAACCGAAAAACTGAAAAGGCTGCTCTGCAGGTAGCCGCACTCATTCAGTTAAATGACGTGCCAACACTTCAAGAAACGAAGAAAAAACTCGAAAACATAAGCTTAAATTAAGCTTGCAGCAAACAAGCAATAAGTTTTGCAAACAAAATTAAGTGAATACTCGTCTTGAACATTTAGCAAGCGAAAAGTTCAATTTCAAAAGGAAAAATCGACCGTTTCGTCGTCGCGCCGATGTAAAAAGAATTCCCGCGGATTGAACTGATAAGAAATTGCTAGACTGTGATGAGTGACGCGCCGTTTTGAACTTTACGCTCCCTGAACATGGAGTACTGTACAGTAAGCTTAATTGTTAAATACCGTTAATACGACAACTTTTTGATAGGGATGTATGGCAAACCGAAATAAAGACGGCGCATTAAGATTTGCTGAATGTAAGAGCTCGTGCGCAAAAAGCTAAAATTATATCTGTATGCAACGGCTCATTACAAATTAGAGCCGCCTTGTTTTCAGTGTCGGCCAATTTCCTTTGACCACACAAGTGGTATTTACCTCTTCCGTCGTTCCAGAAAAACTAAGGCCCTGTTCGCACTAAGACGAAAATTTGAGTTTGGCGTTTGCAAAAAAAGTGAAAATTTTGTAATCACCAATTTTTCGTAATCCTGTTCGCACATGAAGATGCATCAGATAATGCAGGCAACCGCAAAACCCACACTCAATGAGTCGATCAATTTGATGACCAATGACGGATGGATGTCAACGAACAAAGGATTTTCTCGCCTGACAAAATTTTTACAGCTCCAAAGTTAGTCGACGGAATTTTGAAGTTTCGTTGCGCTTGCAAAAATTTTGGTGGGTGCAAAAAATCGTTCGCACTAGAAATGGCTTCGTGTTGACAGATTTTTGGAAAATTTCGCGTAGTGCGAACAGCCCTAAGTTTAATTTTAATATTAATCCGATTAACTAGCGCGTTTGATTGTCACCAGTTAACTTATATAGCTGGGCAGTTTAGAAAGAAAATTTTAGAAAGGATGAAATTATAAGCTTTGTTTAGAGCCATTTTGTTTAATTTATCGAAACACAAGTCTTAAGAGATAAGCTTAAGTCCTTACTTGAACTGATGTAGCTCGAAAGCTTCCCGCTAAAGTTAAAGTTCGTATAAAAATATCGCGTCAACCTTGACGGCTTGAAATTTTTTTAACGATTTTTTCCATCCTGTGCCGTCTTAAAATTATCAAAATAAAAAATCAGTCAACTCACATAGGCGCGGCTCTGTACTTTCCTGACGTAAAACGCCAGTTGTCATCACCTCCATCTCGCTGCAAAATATAACATCACCTATCTGATAAAGTTTTGATAACTAAACATTGAAGTAAAGGTAAATTTTGCGTATGACATACATCCTTACCGAAAACTGGTTTTTTTGTTTACCCAGAAACATCCTTCTCAAAGATACTCTTAGCGGACGAAAGGCGACTCAAATGCAGAGAGTAACCGCCCCAAAGTATTCGCAACGTGTCACGTCACTTCTAGCGTCCCTTGACATTTTTATCTGCTTGGAGTCACGCAAGGCCTGGAAGCTATTGTAGCATGTGTTTCTCTTTTGTTTACAAATAATCATTAAAGGATAAAAATTAAGGTATTACCTTTTTTTTTCAAAATTCCTAACTCGTCCTTTGCTTGTAAAATACATTTTTATGGCATTCAGGACGGAACACACGTACAAAGTGTGACTGATCACAACGAGAATTTAAATACAGTGAAATTCGCATGTTACCTTTTCTTGACCCTCCAATCAAACTATATTTTACTTAAATGATTTTACAACAATACATTTTAGTTAAACCTTATCTGGATCATTCCTTTTATAGAAGGAAAACAAATCTTGTGTACGTGACATGAGTTACGCAACGCTAGTATTTTAAAAGGGCACGTTATCTGTTCTCAATCTCAAGTGGTTTATAAACTTTATAGCAATTTCGAGAATCAACGCGATTTTGTTTCGGTTGCTATAAATATGGAACTTATTGCTACTGTTCATAATTTTTCGTTGCTCGTCAAATAAAGGCAATGGCCTGGGCTTCTAGTTTGTCAAACAGAGCACAGGTCCCGATTTCAAGTGGAGCTGATCGCCGAGTTTGCGACTTAAACAAGCTAGTTTATCGCTTCAACCCAGAAACCCCTTGGGCATATTTCCGAGAAGGAGTTCCACTCGCAAGCTCAGTTGAAAGAGGGCGAAAGAAAATGAATCCTAAGCTGACGAAGATTTACACCAGCAAACGGAAAACGATGATTGCCCGAAAAAACAGACCTTATCAAGACGTACACAAAATGTCATTGCTGTGTGAGTGCAATAACGGCTGTCTGATGCGATTAAGGCCACATGAATGTCGACAAATGATCCAGGCTTTGAGAACAAGTTTTTATCAAAAAAGTTACAACGAACAAAATTATATTCTTTCAGGACTGATGGAAGTCAGCGTTTGTCCTAGTGGCGTCAGGAGGGTTACCTACAAGTTACCATCACTGGGAACAGTTTGTCGGGGTGCTTTTCAGAAATGTTACGGATTTTCTCCCGTTAAAATCAAGGTTCTTCTCAGGAAACTGGAGGACGATGGTGTGTCTATCCAACAAGACATGAGAGGGCGGCACGGAAATAATGCAATTAAACTTTTGCCGGAAGCACGGAGGGCCGTTATTGACTTCATCTGTTCAAAAAAGGCGACTGAATCGCACTACAGAAGGTCCAGAACTCAGAAAAGGTACTTTGACTCTTGCATATCAATGCGCAAGATGTGGCGAGAATTTGTCAAGGAAAACCCTAACTTTAAAACGAACCGTTCAAAGCTTAAAAATAAGGGACCTGTGATTAGTTATTCCGCCTTTAGAAAAATATTTAACGAAGACTTGAGCGAATTACTCAGCTTTCGAAAGGCCAGGATAGATACTTGCCAATTCTGTGATAGCATTGACAACAAAATGAAAAATTTACGTTTAGATATTAACAACGGTAACGTCAGTCGTGCCGATGAATTAGAACAACTACAAGAGAAACACGTCGCTCACAAGCTGGAAAGTGAAAGAAGATTCGCTTGTATGAAATATGACATGGTTATCCTCTCGAAGAAACAATAATTTAAGAAACTGAAAACTGACAGAGGTCGTTAGTTTCATAAAATAAAAAATAAACTGTTTGAAAAGACGAATTTTATATATTACTGATTACAGTGTTCAATAATATATAATTTGTATATATGTTTTGATGTAGATTAGGTTAATTTAATTCTTAAAAACTCGACCCTACAAGCTTTTAGGTTTTAAAATTATCGTGTTTAAATAAAAATTATGTGTGTATGTAGTTTTGTTGTATTTACATTAACTGTTTACACTCCTAGTATCCCATCATAGGTACAATCTTGAGAAATGAGAAATTAAGGCCACCCCTTTCCCCTTCCCCCCTCTCCCCCCCCCCCCCCCCCCCCCATTTCAATGATGGGACAAATGGCGCAATTGCATGGGGTTCAGCGCGAATTCATCATTGAAATGGGGGGTGGGGTGGTCTTGTACTTTCCAGCGTTTCGCGGCTTTTTTTCTCGCATGATTTAAGATGACATTGGACTCCACTCAATTCTATTAACAAATAAAGCGATCATGATGGTTTTATGGAATACTAAATCTTTGTCCCAAAGTGCACAGGCGTACCGGTTACTTCCGACTTGGGTTTTAGCCTGACAAAATTACATAATGGCCGAATGTGGAAGTGTTGAAAGTGGGATACAAACGTACTCAAAAGTTTCCATGCAAGATGAAATTCAGGCAGACACAAGAGTAGAGATTCGCCTGCCACTCCGTTTCATGAAAGGTGTCGGAACGGGCACTCAGAAATTCGGCAGAACTTACCAGGAGCAAACTCGATGGGCACAATTCACAGCCGCGTTTTATATTATGTAATTCAGCAATTTTAAATCTTATCGTGAAACGTTTCACGACTCTAACTCGGGATGAACGCCAGAAAGAGTACCGTACTTCTCCTACATATACTGATGTCGGTGTAGTTAAAACTTAAAAGATTATAACCAAAGTGACAATAGAAACAGGTTTTCCGTGAATCCCTACTATTTAGGGGGGGGGGGGGCACTTCTTTGCTATTTTGGCCGAGGGTGTTGGCGCTTATTCGGGGGAGGGCGCTTATTCGAGGAATTGCGGTAAAGTAATTTAATCCTAGCCCTGGTTTTCCCAAGATATTTCATTAGCTGTGATCCCTTTGATTTTTATAATTGGTCAGTTTGCACTCGGGTTGTTTTAAGACGTGGAAAATTAAACAGACCCAAATGAAATTTACGGGTGTGCCTTCGCAAAGTTTGGAAATTAAAAAGCATCCTAGTTTTACAGTTATGGCATAAATTCGTTTTTAACATCGAAGGGAAACCAGCTGTTGTCACGCTTTTCTCTCAGTATTCCCATATTATTCCAGTCTTATAAGCTGAAATGTGCCAAGATAACTCTTTTAGAGGGTCAGCTCAGGAGTGAAAACCACAAATTTTAACCATAAAAATGCGAGCACTCCAGACACTTTAATATGGGAGTTGCACCACGGAAAATATATCTTTGAACAATGGTGTATAGTATGAGACTATAGTACAAATTAATGACTGACAAAAACCTTTAATATGTCTTCACTCTAATTCACTGTCTTCATTTTCTTCATCTGCCGAAGGCAGTGATTCATAAAATCGAATAGCATGTTCAGAGAGATACTTCCTTGCTAACTTAACACAAGATCGTTTAACATCCTCGCGCACAGGCCTTCTTTCTTGTCTCACAGTAGTGAGAAGTTCTGGCCTTAGTTTAATGCCCTGCCTTTTCTTTAGAAAGGAAATTTTCCTCGGAAATTGTTTAGAATTCATCTCGAATCTTACAAAGACACTCTCTGGATGATGCACTAACTGAAGCTCTCCGTTATGGTCGACTGTTTCACCGTAACCGAAATTGAGCCAGGCGATGTTTTTTACTTCAAATTGTTCACCCTCCAAATCCTCGTTCCGCCTGACGTACTGCAATCGGAGGAAAGATTTGTAGTCTTTTATCATGTTCAATGTAACCCAGTTAACTACCACGTTCGATAGTTGCTCACGTTCTAAGACGGTTGCCCATTTTCGAGGAACGTCGATAATTTCTTGCCTTTGAAAAATACTTTGTATGGTTCCAAAGCGTCTATCACAAACGGAGTAAGTGTGTCCCTCCAGCAAAAACTTCAAGTCAGCTCTCAAAAACTTCCCACATCTCACGATATAGTCGAGGTAAAAGAACAGGAAACATTCCTTGAACTGTCCAGGAGCGTTATCACACCAAATTATAATGTGGTCATGTTTTCCGAGCTTATTCTCGATTTGAATGAGTAAATAGTCAAGAAGACTGATGACTTCATTCGGCCCTGAGCTAGCGGTACACTCGTCATACAGGAAACAATAAATGTTATCGTCGTTTGCACAGTACATACCCAGGTGGTGCGTTCTTAGCTTCGCAGAGAAATAGCAGTCCTGAGAAGTGATTTTAGGAGTCCTGAGTGATTTGTCGAAATCTAGCTGCAAGGTAAGGGTCTTTGGAAACTTGTCTCTCTGCGTGTGCCCAACTCTCCCACCAGTCACAACTGCCTGTTCCATTTCCTTCACAAAGCGTGTAGATCGGTTTTAGCTAGAAAATGCAAGACGCATCCAGTGTAAAAAGAAAATTATTTCCACTGGATTATGCATGTACTTCACATGTAGTATACACGTACAATTTTGCTGCATCGATTTTATAAGCCTTTGGTATTTTAGATGGTAAAAAGGCTAGAAGGGTCTATTGCCGTTGCAGGGAAAGTCGTATGTGGTAGATTGTTCGAGACGTAATATTATCAATAGGAAACATCGTTACGAATGTCACGCAGGGGGTATTGATAGAGCGCTATGACGCTGGATGCAATGACGCGTTATAGATAATTGAAGGTGCTCTTATAAGATCTGTTTACGATCCTTTTACTTCTCTTGAAAGTTCTTCCAGATTCTAGGTTAAGGTTATCGAGGAAAATATCCATTAAAATTTGTTTGAGAAACGCTGTCCCTTCAAAAGACATCATTTCACTGGAAGATGACGCACGTGCTTTAATCATGTTAACCGTCAAAACAAACTTTCAAGACTGTTTTTCTGTGGCCTGAGTACCAGTTAAAACTCAAATAGTTTTCAGGCCAAACACGTTGGAAAGCTCAAAAATGTACTCAATAGTCTTTAAAAAATTGCGTAGTGGTAAATAGTACGATAGATTTTACCGCAGTTGAGACAGCATGATTGGCGATAAGGGTTGATTGATAAGCGTGATTGGTGAAGGATTCTTCGTTGGTTACTGAAATCGTCGGGTGAGCGGCGGAAAATCATTTATCTAAATGAATGAAAAATCAATGAATGGTAAACGAATGATTCATTCATTCATCACTACTCGATCCCACCTTTCATTCCCCAGTAAAAAGCTTTGACTTAATACTCCGTCTTTCCTTCTAAAATGTTCAAGGTATTCAAAAGACACCAATAAAATGCTCGGATAATGGTCATTATGCATATGGCGAAGATAAAATCGTTCACTATTATTAGCTCATTGCATTAAAACGTTGCCTCAGTTGCATTTGCAAGCCTGGGATCTACTCAACGTCAATCTTATAATCTTGGTTTTGGTACAAAGTTGGCATCTTCAAATCGCAATGCCAAGAAAAGTGCGTGAAAGTAGTGAATAAAGCAATTGTCGATCATTTTGAAACAATGCGACATCTCATTTTTGTTTCTAATTCATATTAATAAAAAATATGTATGTATAATGTTTTTTAAAAAAGGATCTTATTTTTTTCCTGAAGCATCTCAGCGGGACGGAACCTAAATCCTTAAAAATGATTGGCTAATAATGCGCTTTTAGCCGGTCCAGCCTTATTCCATCCGGACCGCGCCCGTTCCGGAAGTAAAATCAAACGAAATCAAACGTTGGATTTCTCCCTTATAAAGAAAATTTTTGCTCATCAAACGTTGTAAAGCCAAGGAAAAGTTAGCAACGAAATAAACGGTTTGGTTATCCTCTCTCTGAATATGTGAATGATCACCGCAGTTATGAACACTACTTAAACGGTAGTAAAAAATAAGGCCTGAAAAAAATTCAGGATTGTACGGGATTCGAACCCACGACCTCTACGATTCCGGTACAGTGCTCTACCAGCTACGTTAACAAGCCAACTGAGTGCTGGTCAATTTGTTCTTCTTTACAGGCGGTTTTCACTACTGCTTAAGTAGTGTTGATAACTGCTATGATCATTCACATATTCGTTCTTCAATCTGCATCGCAGTTCAAATATATGATTTTCATACATATTCATACATATTCACACGCCCAGGCCTTTGGTTTCGTAAGGCTGTTATAGCCGAGGGGTGGGTTGCGAGGCTGGGCTCTCGCAGCCTCTCGAAGTGCCCTCAAAACGTGCGTCTCTCATAGCCTCTGGCAGCCAAGTCCGACTCCGGCCTCCTCGTGGCCAAACTGGCACCACTAACAGGAGCAGGGGCGAAGGCGAGTTACTGGCGCCTTATAACCAGTTGCCCGGGGTAGATGGGACTCTTCAGCCTTCGAAGGCAGCTCATCTAGGGGAAGGAAAACCCTGATTCCAAATCTCCGCTGCCTTGCAGCGATCCAGAAAAGGCTTCAGGAAGGTCACCTCGAGGAAAAAGACCCGGAGTGGAACACCGAAGGCGGTTGTAGCCGCTCTGCGTCTGCATCCGGCAACTCCTGCAGTGGACCTGGCCTCAAGTTGTATTGGTTCATCCTTTCCCTTGGATCCTGCCAGCGACACCGAGAGGGAGGGGGACACTGCAGTGTGGGCTGCCCAGCGTCTCCATATTCACACGCCCAGGCCTTTAGCACACCTGGAGAGTTGACCTCTAGTGGAGTCGCAAGATTCCGGCACACTTAACGAGACGAGGCAGTTACCGGTTATAAGTTCCGGCCGATTGGCGCAACGACGGAGCGCCAGGGGCCTCGTTCGACTGTGGGAGAGGCTCTTCAGCTTCACTGGGTAGCTACCGCCCGCCTCAAGCCGGGCAGCCCCCGGCCAGTAAGGTGCTAACCCTGTCACACTCGCTTGCTCTACTGGGTGCGTAGAGCTTAGGGGCACCTGTCCTGAAAGGTGAGTGTAATCCCGCACCAAGCAGTCAACTCAAGAAAAAACCAAAGAAGACTCCAGCTCTTCGTTTCGCAAGCTGGAACGTTTGCACAATATGCCCGGACTCTCTGCGGACCTTCTGCAGATCGACGACTCCCGCAAGACAGCCATCATCAACATGGAGGCAGCACGACTTAACATCGATGTCGCCTGCCTCCAGGAAACCCGACTGCCCGACAGCGGATCTCTTAGAGAATCACACTACACCTTCTTTTGGCAGGGCCTGTCTCAGGATGTGCCCAGGCAGCACGGTGTAGGTTTTGCCGTGAGGAACTCGCTGCTCGCCACCACAGAAACACCCACAGGAGGAACATCAAGATTGTTCACCCTGCGCATGAAGACCTCACTAGGCTACGTCAACATCATCTCAGCCTACGCTCCTGTGCTAACCTCCACCCCTGAAGCGAAGGACCAGTTCTACGAGGCCCTAGGAGACTTGCTGTCAGGAATCCCGAACTACGAAGCCATATACTTGCTAGGCAACTTCAACGCCCGCGTTGGGGCCGACTGGCAAGTATGACCCACCTGTCTAGGCCACCAGGGCATTTGCAGGATGAACGATAACGGACAGAGACTGCTCAAACTCTGTTGCCACCACGGCCTCTGCATCACCAACTCTTACTTCACGTGCAAGGGGATGCACGTGTCTTGGAGACACCCTCGGTCCCACCACTGGCACCAGCTAGACCTCGTCATCACCAGGAGAGTGGACCTCAGCACCATCCTTCACACGCGAAGCTACCACTGCGCTGATTGCGACACCGACAACTCTCTCGTCGCCAGCAAGGTCAGGCTGAAACCCAGAAAGATCCACCACACCAGGACGAAGGGGTTCCCCCGCATCAACACCTGTGGCACTTTCGACCCGACCAAGGCTCAGAGCTTCGCCGACAACTTCAAGGATAGGCTCGCTACGCAGCCACCCCCAGCGACCCGGGCGACCCCGTCGCCACCTGGAACCATCTCCGCAATGCCATCTACGACCCAGCCATGGCCGCTTTCGGGAAGAAAGAACACAAGAATGCTGATTGGTTCGAGGCACATTGGGAAGAGATGCAGCCAGTCACGGAGGCCAGGAGAAAAGGACTGCTGGACCACAAGCAGAATACCTGCCCTAGCCCACGCGACGCTCTTAAAGCAGCTAGAAGCAAGGCCCAGCAGACCGCCCGCCGCTGCGCAAACGGGTATTGGCAGACCTTGTGCGCCCAGATCCAGTCAGTTGCCGACCGCGGCTACGCCAGAGGAATTTACGAGGGATCAAAACTGCCACCGGCCCCACGAGCGTCAAAACAGCCCCGCTGGAATAAAAGACTGGCGAGACCATCACCGACCAGAGCAAGCAGCTGCAGCGATGGATTGAGCATTACCTCGAGCTTTACGCGACACAGAACATCGCCACAGACGCTGCCCTCGACGCCTTGCCGGGCCTACCAGTCATGGAAGAGCTCGACACCCCGCCCACACTGAAGGAGCTCAGCAAAGCCATCGACTATCTCGCCTGCGGCAAGGCGCCGGGGAAGGACGGTATTCCGCCTGAAGTGCTGAAGCAGGGGAAGCAGACCATCCTGCAACCGCTTCATGAGCTCCTGTGCCTGTGCTGGGAGCAAGGCCTCATTCCCCAAGATATGAGAGATGGCAACATCGTCACCTTATATAAGAACAAGGGTGACCGCAGCGATTGTAACAACTATCGCGGTATCTCTCTCCTGAGCATCGTCGGTAAAGTCTTCTCCCGAGTCGCCCTCAACCGCCTACAGAGCCTCGCTTCGCGCGTCTACCCCGAGTCATAATGTGGCTTCAGAGCCGGGAGGTCCACAGTGGACATAATCTTCTCCCTCCGACAGCTGCAGAAGAAGTGTCGAGAGCAGCAGTAGCCATTGTTCCTCGCTTTCCTGGACCTCACCAAAGTCTTCGACTTGGTGAGAAGAAGCGGGCTCTTCCAGATCCTGCAGAAGATTGGGTGTCCTCTCAAATCCTGGCAGTCATCACCTCCTTCCATCAGTACATGTAGAGCACGGTTTGCTTTGATGGGGCCACCTCTGACCCCTTCCCAGTCAGTAGTGGAGTGAAGCAGGGCTGCGTCTTAGCACCAACACTGTTCGGGATCTTCTTCTCGATGCTCCTGCAGGACGCCTTCGCCGACTGTGCAGTACGCCTTCGCCGAGGCAAGATGGCAAACTCTTCAACATCGCCAGACTCCGCGCCAACACTAAGACCTACGAGGTGCTGATACGCCAGCTGCTGTTCGCAGGCGATGATGCTTTAAGATCTCACAGCGAGGAAGGTCTTCAGCGCCTGGTCGACAAGTTTTCCGCTACTTGCAGGGAGTTTGGGCTAACAATCAGCCTCAAGAAGACCAAACATCATGGCGCAGGGTGCCGAGTCCCCACCTTCCATCACAATCGGGGACACTCAGCTCGAGGTCGTGGACGCCTTCATCTACCTGGGCTCCACAGTGACAAGCTCAACATCTCTCGAGGCCGAGATCAGCTCGAGAATCGCTAAGGCTGCAGGGGTCATAGCCAAACTCAACAAGCGAGTGTGGAACAACAGCCTGCTGAGCGAAAGGACCAAGGCCTGCGTCTACCAAGCCTGTGT
>JAEMWC010001643.1:0-22500 GCA_016490735.1 Pachyseris speciosa
CTCTACCTAGTGGAAATAGGCCCGGTCATAAAACCATTTTTCATTACACCGCTGGATGTGTTTTTATACAGAACACGTATCCACTGAATAAAAGATGGGCCAAAGTTAAACTTATGCAGGGTCCTAAGCAAAAATTGGTGATTAAGTGTATCAAATGCTTTCTCAAAATCAACTGCGACCAAAATTCCAGACCAGCAATTTCGTTTAGTGCAATCTAAAATATCATCGATTGTTCTAACTGCATCAAAATAGACCTGCCTTTAAAGAACGCATTCTGATTGGGGTGTATTAATTTTGGCAAAACTTTTTCTAGACGGTTTACTAGAACTTTGGAAATAATTTTTGAATCAAAATTTATTAACGATATAGGCCTCCAATTCTTGATTAACCTTTTGTCCTTTCCTTTTTTTTTCAATAAGTGTAATTATAGCCTGTTTTTGTGAATTAGAAAGTTCTCCAAACTCGTAAGAAAAGTTTATGCACTCTACTAAAAGTCTTCCAATCAGAGGCCAAAAGGCCAAATAAAACTCTATTGTTAGTCCATCGTTTCCAGGAGTTTTATTTTTTTGAAAGGATTGTAAAACATTCATTATACTCTATCTTCCCTTCACATACGGTTCGTAAGTCTTCAGTCAAGGTTGGAACCTTTTTTAGATCATCAAGAAATGATGATGATGAATGACCACTATTCTCTTTGTTGTAAAGATTGGAGTAAAAAGACTCTAATTCACTCATAATTTTTTTAGGGCTAGTTGTAATTGTTCCTTCGCTTGTGGCAATTTTCCGTACACAACTTTTTTTCTTATTTGATTTTTCTAAATTCAGGAAATATTTGTTATTTTTTTCACCTTTTTCATACCAGTTTGCACGGGAACAAACAATAGCACCCTGAGTGATATAGTCATAGAGTTCGCCATATTCCGCCTGTAAACATTCCAGCTCCCTCGACGCTTTCTTTAAACGGGTCACTGTCGCATTTCTCGGAGCAGCTCTGTAATTTTTATTCAAACTCACTGATCTTTGCCTTCCTAATCGTAGCTTTTGTTTTACTATACTTAATGGTTGATTGCCGAATTTTGTATTTTATCAAATCCCAGAGAACACGTTTGTCACCAACCTCTTTATATTCTTCAAGCCAATTTTTAATATTCTCGTCTGAGATGACGATAGTCCTTATCATTCACTAAAGCAGAATTAAATTTCCAAAAATATGGACCACGTTCACTGTCATCTACACCATTAATGTGCAATGTTATTGCAGAGTGGTCCGATTTAATAGAAGGTATTATATTTACTATAGCGACATCATCTTGTAAACCATCGTTTACCAACCAATAAGCTAATCCTCTCTGAATAATTGGAGTCTTTTGATGCCAAGTAAAACGTTTCTCTGTGGGGTGCCTAACACGCCAATTATCCATCAAGTCCTGCACTAGACAAATATCTTCTAAAATCTTAACTGAGGCTTTCGTATTCTTAATATCGCCACTCCCGTCTAAATCCTGGCCAAATATTACATTAAAGTCTCCTCCAACAACCACTAAAAAATCAGAAGGTGTAGACGAACTCTTGAGTTCCTCAGAAATTATTTTGAAAAAATCACACTGCTCAGCACATTTATTCGGCGCATAGATATTTAACAGTAGAAATGGGGAATCTTGTATCATTCTGAGCAGAGTAAATCTTCTTTTTGGAATCGTGCTTTTGCACCAGTCCAAGCAAGGGGTCATCGGAGCTTTTCAGGAATGTGCTAAGACCAATCGTGGTTATCTTGTAGCTCTTTTCCAACTGGATAAGACCTCTTCCTCCAAACGTCCTAGCAACATAGAGTCTATCTACATCCGACTTTGGGTGGTGCATTTTATGCATGGTGATAAATTTTCTAGTCTTTGTGTCAAGCTTTTTTAGTTCGCTTACTTTCCAATTTACAATGTTGAAACTGTATGCAACCCGGCACTGGAATTGCCAAGGTGTTAGTGGCTGTTACTTTATTGGCAGAATTAAGCTGGCTATTAAGGATCAGTCTTGTCCTTCTGTAGTATTCCTTTCTTACCTTCTCTTTCATGGTGGCATGCTGGATCCCATCGCCTTCATTTACACCGAGGCACTTGTAGGTGCCCTCTTGCTCTAGGTCTCTTATGCACGTATCAGCGTCAAGTTCTATGTTTCTTGTCTCCGTCAGCCTACCCGTTTAAAGGTAGCCTTGGCGCACTTATCCAGTCCAAACTCCATTTGGATGTCATCACTAAATGTCTTAACGATCTTAAGAAGACCAGTTTGATGTTCGTCATCTCTTGCGTATGTTTTCAAATCATCCATGTAAAAGAAGTGGGTAACTTTTTGGCCATAGATTTCATACCAGTAACTGCTCGCATTAAGAAGTGAGCTCAGGGGGGCCATTGTAAGGCAAAATAAAAGTGGGGACAAAGAGTCTCCTTGAAAGATGCCTCTGTTGATGCTTAATAATCTTGAAGTTAAAGACCCATTAGCATGGCTGAGATGAAGTGTTGTTTTCCAGTTCTTCATACACTCCTTCATAAAATTGATAGCAACAGGGCAGATCCTATACATTTCAAGGCACTTGATTATCCATGTGTGTGGTACACTGTCAAATGCCTTTTTATAGTCAATCCATGCAGTTGTTAAATTCTTCCTCCTCGATTTACAGTCCTCAATAACCATCTTGTTAATTAGGAGCTGTTCTTTACAACCATAACTTCCACGTTTGCACCCTTTTTGCTCTGTTGGTAAAATTTTGTTTTCATGAAGGAATCTGTAGGTTCGTTCTGTGATGACGGATGTGAGGATTTTATACATGACAGGTAATGGGCCTGTAGTTCTTTGGATCTTTCGTGTCCTCCGGCTTTGGCAATAGGTAAGTGATCCCTTCAGTAAGCCAAGTAGCGATTTCTTCAGGGTGTTCAATGACATTTGTATACGCATTTGCAAGGTCTTGATGATGCTCGTAAGACTTTTCAGCCAAATGTTGGGGACTTTATCTTTTCCAGGGGATTTCCAATTGCTGCTCTTGCCGATAACACATGCTGTTTCTTCAGCAGATATTGCTCCCCATGTTTGGTTTTCCAGGTCTTCATACAGGGCTTCATGTCGTTTTAACCACTAAGAGTTGTGGTTGTGTACTTTTTCGCACTCCCATATGTTACTCCAAAAGGCTTCAACCTCTTGGGATGGTGGCGGATCGTTTACAGTGGTAGTTTCCTTACCCAACTCTCTGTAGAACTTTTTTGCATCTGTTGTAAAACCCTGTTCTGCCTTCTCAAATCGACGTATTCTTTGTGCTTTTGCTTGTATTTGTTGCTTCAGCTTTTCCCTCACAACTGGTATATCTGTTGCGTTCTTGATCAGGTTATACCGCTTTTTGAGTTGTGTTTCTCTTCTTTCCCTCATACGTGAGCCTTTCTGCATTTCTGTAAGGGCTGATAAGTCACTTCGCTTTCTCAGGATTTCTTTCTCCATTTTTTCCTTCCAGAGAGGTTTTTTTCCTTTGTTTCAACGTTGATTTCTTAGATATTTGACTTGTTTGCTCGGTGATGATTGATGCAGTGCTATAAACAATTTGGTTGATGTCAGTCAGCTTCAGAGGCCTGCCAACGTTCACTTTAATAACATTGATTGCTTTGTTGGCAATGCCAATTGCATCACGTACTCGGGTATCTTTCTTTATTTTTGGCAGTTGTGGTCTTTCTGGCATTTGTTGTTCTTTTACTTCTTCCCACCGTCTTAATATCTCATCTTTCATGACAAGGACGTTTTCCTCCTGCGATGTTTCTTGTGATGTTTCTGTTGTTTCAGTTGTAGTTTCGGTGTTCGTATCAATCACAATGCTCTCCTCAGCTGTTGTCTCCTCGAATGGTGGGGTGCAGGCTTGAGAACATTTTGTAATACAGTTAACTCCTTTTAACCCCTAAAGTACCTGTGACCAACATGCATATTCTCCTAAAGTTATTAACAGCTCGATTGATTGAGTAAAGCAATGTGGTGAAGAGAATGACTTACATGACTCACTTTACAAAAGGTCTGTGTTAGCGAACACGGATTCCCAAACAAACTTATACCAAGAGCACAAAACAGCACAAAGAAGCTATGAAAAGGTGACAATACTAATACTGTAATCTCCGTGTCAGGAAATCATGTCATTGAAGATTTCAGTTCGGCAATAAAACAAAGGTAGCAACGGTAACAATGGTAGAGTTTCTCTTTTTCTCTACCTACAAAAAACTGAATTCCGCAAAACTGATTTCAGATATTTTTATCATTACGTGCGGAAAAGTGAAAATTACAGTGAACTGGCGAAGGTGAAGAGAAATCAATCTTCTCAACAAACACTTGACAATGAGATGATGATTTACGGAAATCGTACTGCAGGTTAAGCCAGAGCTAAGCTGCTACTACTGACTGAGGCGATAATTACAAAACAAGTGCCTTTATCACGCAACATAATATGTCATGAATAATTTATCAAACAGCGAAGAACTTTGTTCAAATTGTTTGCGATTATATTACTCTCTGGCTTCGTTATCAGCAGAAACGTCTTCATTCCAGAGGATAACGTGACACGCACGTATGTTTGAATGATTTTACTTGCATGATGACGGACGTGAGTGCACGCATTAATCTTTTCCTGTGTTTCCGCTATCTACCCAAATATTTGTGGAGTCTTTTTGCCATATTTTATATCTGTTGGTAAATCTTTTAAGCTGGGCCTTCACTGTAGCCAGCACGTTAGTGTCTGTTTATGACGCTTTCACCTTTGGTGGACATGGACATCACTGGCAGGTAGGTTTTACGTACTCATGAATTAACGTTTTTCTTTACAGAAGTCGCAAATGTTCATATTCATTACAGAGCATCATTTTTCTTGGATGGGGGACCTATTCCTCCATCAAACAAAGTAAGAGATAACTGAGCGACTGAACGTTTCAGAATACCAGTAAAAACTGATACACGCTACAGCACTGAATAACTACTGGCCATTGACAATTGTAGTGAAAAATCCTTGAGTGACCATTGCAGAGATTTTATAGCAGTGTTAGTCAAAGTTAATCGGTACAATAAACCACTTGACACGTAAGAACATTTACTGTCGAATCACGTGTGCTTCATTTCATCCCACACAGTTCCTAAGATCAATGCGGTAAGTCATCATTGATGGTTCTTCTTCGTTTTCAAAAGTCAAAGCAATGTTCATCCCACGCACACTCCTCGGCATGGCAAACTCACTTGGCTATCGAAGCAAAAACGCGTAAATCACAACCGAATTTGGAAAATTCTGAAGTGTGCTGCTCTGAACTTCCTCAGTGTATTTATGGAGTATTTTCATTGACTGGGGAGAGGCTGACACGAGTTTCCGCACAGAGTTTACTTACATTGGTAAGAGGCGATTTAGCATTGGTTCTCTTACTAACATTAAGCTTAATCCCACTAGTCCAAGTGCCGCGTTTTCTTCCAAGAACTGAATTCTGGATTCAAACTGTAGTTTTCATGTGTGATGCATGCCTATAATTCGCCTTTTACTTCAAACTGATAACGTTTCTTTACAGGTAAACATGGGCTTTTTAGTGAGAAACATTGCACAAAAGAAAAGTACCAAAGACCCTTCATAACTGAGCGATCTGGTTACCCACGATGCATCTAGAGATGACGCTATGAAATACGAACCAGTCACCTCTTGACTCTGTCATAGTATTGAAACAAAAAACTGTCCAGCTTCCAGCTAGCTCTAAAATGTACCCTTACCAATGTAAGGTTATCCCATAAACCATAAGTTGATCCACGTGCCTTCCCACCGAGGAGTCGTGCAACACCTGCAGTGGGCAGTGGACTCGTCAGAAAACATAGAAAAGGGGGGGGGGGGGGGGGGGGGGGAGAACAGAGAGAGGGTGAGCCGTAGAGGTTCTGCGTATAGCTGAATAACGATACATTTTGGCATTTCCGCAGAAGAAGTATGTTTTATTCCTGTTGTGGTGTCGTGTCCACTGCACCAAGTATTTTATTTCTCCAAACAGTTTCTTTCAGGAGCCCAGCCCCAGGTCTTTTCTGTTCTGAAACAAGGTGCCAGTCTAACGTTTCTCCATTCAGTAATAATGGTAATAGAATTAGTGAAACTAATCGGATGATGATAATGTACAATTACTGGATGAAGTTGAGCGTGATAGCGAGAATTGTTATGGCCGAGGTTTGTGTTATCTACCGAAGCTTCAGCAAAACAATCGTGTTTCTCGCTATTCGCAGGGGCACCCAACGAGCCAAACCAGCCAAAAGTTGTAGAAAGGCATTTTTAAGTACGTTATGGTGTTTGAAGTCTGTTTAAAGTGATGTTTTGGTTAGCTAGAAAACTTTGATCTGTTCGGATTCCCTAGCTGAAATGTTAATTGCCCGAAAATTTTAGGGAACAAAATCTTTCTTTGAGAAAATACTAGCTGAAATGAACTTTCTAGGGAACCTTTTTTTCTTTCAGAAAATGCTAGCTGACGTTTTTTACTGCCAAAAACAGCAATAACGACCTTTCCGAAAACCTCAGGGGTTAAGATTGCCACATTACGAATCTTTTAGGCCACGTTTTACTTACGAAAATCCGAGTGCACTCTTTAATCGGCGCCGAAAGCCTTAGGCGAACTACCCTCCACCGAACAGATATCTACCGAAACTTGTCGTTGGGTTCCCCTGTATTCGGTCTGCAAAGTGTCGTCTCCTGCTCGTCACTTTTACATGATGAGAGGTATGACTTCAGTCCTACATGTATAAATTAAAAATTATTGTCTGTTGGTATGACGTGACGAAAACAGTGCTAATAGTAATAAGCTGCGTGTTTGTAACCAATCAAAATCGAGATAGTGACAGCAATGCATAATAATTATCCATAATAGTGATAATTAACACTGTTTAAAACTAGGCCAAACGATGAGGCAAGTTCAGTATAAAGCAAACTCTGTCATTCACTTAAACTCATTTCATTTTTGCTGATGAGTGTTCCAGAGGGAAGAAATCCCCATACTTTGTGTTTGTAACAGTTTGGATGGTGTTTTTCAAATGTTTTTACGCGAAACTCCTTTTGCCTACTAAAATAGAAAACACCACAGGACACTAGAAAAATAAAATGGCACGGTTACGTGTAAAAACAAGTGAAACAAGTCTGTAAAGACCGTAATTTCAGGCCTTATTAACGGGGGGCTTATTGGAGAGGGGGGCTTAATAGAAAGGGGGGCTTATTTCACATCTTTGAACGCGCCGTTTTCGTGTTAAATAGTTTCTGTACAAATCTCAAACAACTGCAGTAAAACTGTATTATTTAATACCGAGTCGGAAACAGTATTGTGTATTTTATTGTATATTTGTTTAAAAACAAACCAACTGGGCCGCATAAAGTGTATTTCGTAAGAGGGAATGGGGGGGGGGGGCTTATTAGAGAGGGGGTTTAAAAGAGAGGGGGGACTTAATAGAGCTTTTACGGTAATCTCGAGGGTTGATCATTCGACTCATCTTAGAGATCCTAAGATCAAGACACGCGTCGCAAATAAGCAATCATAATTAATTATAGCCAGTAACAGTGAGATTCAATTTTAAGTAGGTATTCATAAGTAATTAGCGTCGAAAAAGGTATTTATCAATTTCCCGCCGTGCTTTATTCCCATGCATTTCTGTCAAGAAGTAAATTCATATAGGCGCTCAGAATGTTGTACACTCACTTATTTCAACCTCCACAACTACATACATAACGAAAACACTAACCACATACCATACTTTACAGGTATCATTACAAGAAGACTATTTCCAAAAAGCTGTTTGGTTTTTGGCTTAGCAAGGTTTGTAAGGTTTTGGCACCCTGTTCGTTAATTTTTGTGATCGACACTTTGGACACTTTTTGTTCCTTAATTGTCTGTCTTTTAGTTCACATATTTTGTGGTGTATAGCCATTTGAAATTTCCACTGAAATTTCCATAAACATCGCATATGCTGCGCCTTTTAATGAATGATTTACTAACTCCTTCAAGTAGACTATTTGATACACCGTGCGCCCTCGAAGCCGGAACAATTTGTAATTATAATTGCAGCGGTATCAAATTCTTAACCGCCATATTTTCAGTATGGACTAAAATAAAATTTAAAAAAGCCTTTATAAGATTAACTGTTATAGAACTTAATTTGCGATGTTTTAGCTGTGAATTACTAGAAATCCGCTTATTTAAGTGCTACTGTTGAGGCTTTATAATGAGCTTAAACAAGTTTATACTACGTTTTAATCATGTCTCTTTTCAGAGCAGGAAAGAAAATTCATTGACCTTGATTTCCTTTCAGGGGTGTTCTTGGCATGTTTGGTAACGTTAAAAATAGAAGTTAGTTTGTTAGAAGGAAGGAGATTTCTTCAACTATTAGTCGATTTTGCATTTCTCAGGTAACATGGTGACGTCAAATTTGCCATTTTTACGCGAAGTTTCGATTAATTTTAAGTGTTGTTTCTCCAACGCCTTTCCAAAGAACTTTTTCACAGCCGTATGGCAAATGAATACTGACTAGAGGAGGTATACGTCTGGTTGAAAGCAAGTTAATTTTCCTACCGATGTGTTTTTTACACAAGGATATAATTTCATTAATGATGTTGATAATGTTCATTAATGATGTTGATGACGACAACGACAATAAATAACGATGACGACGGCGATGATGATGATGATGATAACGATGATGATGATGATGGTTTTGCTAACAAAACAAAGACAAATAATGCTGTTGTGACTTAATCTAAGCGGCGAAATGTGGACCGCGCAAAAGGGAGCAAAATCCCTTTACCCCAACTGCCCCCGGAAATTTCTGGGGAATTAAACGACGTATTATCAAAATCTAAGGAGACCGCAATTACATGACTTTTTAAATTTTGCCTTTTAACTTTTGTAGTATCATATATAATTCGTACTCTTTTGTGCCTTTCCTGTTATTTTTATCCCGTTTTTCCATAATTTACAAACATTTCTTTGATGTGCATATGCTGGATCTGATAGTTGGTACTGAATTGAAGAGGTGTAACTTGGTACAAATCCTTTTATTTATCAATTAAGGGATTTAGCTCACGAATCGGAAATTGAGAGGGGTTTATTTTTTTATTAAAAGCGAGTTTCATTAAAGAAAACACTTCCCGCAGTTTCATATGAAGTACTAGCACGTGTAAAATAGGTATCGCATTACAAATTGATTGAAACGGTGTAAGAGAGGAAACGGTAAAATATGTCTTGTATTTGAGACAATGGAGATGGCTCACAAAACATCACATTCTGCTTACTCTTTACTTAGCTGTTAGATATCACAAAGAACTGGGAATTGTTTTTTTCATTTGTAAACACTTTTCTACTTTCTGACATGGTTGACATGGTATGTCACTCTATGCTACTTTTCACCGATTAAACCCATTTGAAGGCTTGCTACTTGAAAACATCCGCCCGCTTTCGTCAAGACACAGCAATCCTTGTCATTTGATAACAAACGTCAGAACATTTTATAACAGAAAGTACATTACACGAAGCTTCAGAGGGGAACAGTGCTTTAAGGCTGAACACTGAACAAGACTGACAAAGATTCACATCTTATTTTGAGCTGACAAATTAATTTTAAGTTGATTAAATCAATTTGCAAGCTCATCAATCATATTTTTCAGCTGTAAAGCAAACGTTTCAGGTCCGTACGTACACTTGATTTTACTGCTGTAAGAAACAGGATTCCACAAATTTCCAAGAAGAGCACGATGTCGCTCGTCATGCAATCTTTGATGATGGCACACAAAAACAAAACTAAACTACAATCTGCAGAGGACCTGGGTGCTGTGATATCTGCAGATCTTATTACCAGCCTTTTATCTCAACTGATCGGGTAGAAAGGCATGCGCCTATGAACTAAGCTAAGGGTAACAACCCACTGTTCTCCCAGCAGGTTTTCAAAGAAGCGATCTATTACAAAACAGTTCGACTTTTTCAACAAAATCAGGTGTAAAAAGTGAAGGTAATTTTGTTGTTGGCCCAAAGCAAAGAGACAGCACAGCGAACTAACCTAAGCAGAGAAACAGACTTTTGAAATTAGCTAAGACGGTAAGCAGACAATTATAATCGCTACAAACACTATTTTGTTTATGTCAGTACTTTACTCTTTGAAATTTCTGTTTGTAAATACGAACAATGGTATTTAACCTGCAGGTTGTGAAAGATTACATCAATACGCGAGACTAACACAGGCGTCGTGAACATCTCTCTACTGCCACAAAGGCATGCATGCATGGAAGACTGATCTATAATAGGAAAGGCCTTGTCAAACGTGAGGAAGTTGAGAGATCTTAACCATCCCAGTTCCGAGGAATGAGCTTGTAACGCAGATAACTTCCTTCCTGATAAAACATTAAAGTTCCGCCATCTGGCGCCAGTCCGCACGATATCTGCTAACACTTCAGGCTGCAGCGCGCCAACTCTAAATACTGACAAACAAGCTGTAAACAACTTGAGACGCACGCGGGTTACAGAGTTCTGGTTCAGATAAAGCAAACCGTTCCCGTTACGGTCAGGACTAAAGATTTACAATATGAGGCAAGACACTGTTTGGATCGTTCTTTTCGCTTCATTTTCAGTCACGGTACAAATCGGCTTGGATGTAGCAGGTATGACTCTAATTCAAGCAACTCTCAATGTGTTTACTCTGTCGATAACTATATCTCAGTGGCATGGGAGAATTATGTTTAGACACCCTCCCTCAGGCCATGGTTCACAGTATGAGGCGGATGCCCCTAATCTCTGTCCTTATTGCGCCAGGGAGGTGAGTACGATTCAACTGCCAATAACCGAACAATTTTGTCAGTTTTGCTTTCAAATTGTTGTGAGCGAAAAATAAGACTGAGCTCATCGAACAGAACTGCAGGTGAGTTTGTCTCGTTTTTTGGCATTTATGCAAAATATGTGTATTCAGTGCTGTGAGTGATGAAGGAGCACCATCCCTTTTGCGTTGCTGCGCAATCTCCTTATTAATCCAACCCGTTCCTTTGGAGAAAAAAGAAAAGCAATAATTAAGTAATTTCATTGAATGTGAAATGGTTTATTTCCAAAAAAGTCTCGTACTTTTGCAAAGGAATTACCTAAACTTTAAGAAAGGAACAAATTAGGGATCGAAAATAAACCACTGATGTCAAAGCAAAGCACGTAGCATGTAGAAAAACACAACTTTCCTCATTAAACAGCGGCAGAGAAAGGTTTGTTAATTGAGTGCTTTTTTGTCGGGACATTATATCGTTATAAATCGGATAAAAGAACGATCTAGAATAAAACTTTAAGGGATGAATGTTAGATGATCAGCAGGGGAACATATGACGAGGGGCGTGAAATTTTTGCAACAAAACCTGACAGGTTAGCGTGCGTAATCGCGAGATATTTTACTGCCTTATTCCTGGATAGAATACCAAGCTCAAAATCAGAACTGAAGAGCCAAAGATAACTAGAAAAACGTCAACATTCACGTTCGATTTTCATAACGACATTACAATGATCTCAATTTGTTGAGGTCCATTGGCCTTCAATTTCCGTAAAGGATACTTTAACAGTGGATAGTTTTGCATCCCCTGTCAGCATTATCTATCCAATACACTGAGGTCTGTCGTCGACTAAAACAATAATGCTTAGATCAATATCATGAAATAGCTATGTATTTGGAAAGCGAGTGAGCTATATTCGAATGCAAAGCGTCTGTAAGTTACTGATTGGCCTTCAAAATGAGACCATCCTATCTCAACACTAATTCAAGTGCTTTCAATCAGACTCTTGTTATATGCTGCAGACAATCATATACTATTAGTAACACGCGCCGTGACTCGCTGGTCATTTTTATGGTTTAAATAACCGGAAAGTTCTGTCGGTACACAATATAACACTAGTGTTTTTGATTAGACAGCTTCAAGGAGCAGTTATTGTGATTATGAAACATTTTAAAGCTCCTATTGAAAGTTTCGAGCGGTAAGAAAGTTAAACAAAAGGCGAATAAAAAAACTGCACGTATTTATAGTCAAGTGAATTACTTTTCATTGAGCTGTAAGTTTTCAGATTTCACCATTTAGCACTAACGCAAAGCGATTGAAGTACATCTTTTTCATTCACTGGGGGAGGAACAGAATTAACCTCCATGACCATCACTAGGCCGGCGATATAATTGCAGGTGTTCCTCAACCCCTAATACTGATTAAACAAATCAAATACTGTGACATTTTCTTAACATTGTACATCTTTCTTTTGTACACACTTTATCCACAGACTGTTCACAGAAGAGTTGAAAAGCAGCATTCCGCCTTTATCTCAACCAAGCGTCAAGATGTCGCTATATTGATGAATTTCGCTTTATCTTGTGTGAAACACATATTATGAACGCCGCCTAGCTGTAATAAACTTGACAAATAAAAGAAGACTTGTGATCGTTACTAAATCAAGAGCAACTTTAATTGTTGCTTGTACTTATTCGCCCTGATAAAGAATGCGTTCAGCAAAGATAAAAGGACACTCGACATTTTATTTTGCATGATCAGAGAACACATTATCTGCACCGCTCCTACAGATTTCTACAATAATTCTTTGTTTGCCTAGCTATAAATAGGATAGTTTTTTTAAGTGATAGGAGCTACTATGAAGGGCAATGAACTTGCTCATGAATATAAAATGCAACACGAACCATTCATTCATGTTCTAGCGTACTGTTATGTAAATCGTTACTGAAAAAAGACTACCTCAATTTTTGTCTGGGACATTTTTGTAATGTTACAAAAATTCCGTCACATTGTTGATAGCGTCTTCGGTATACCCAGTGAGCACTGAAAATAAAGCGGGCTAAGTCCATATAATCTCCTTTCACTTCATGCACAACGTTTTACAAGGTTCATATATGACAACGAAATTTAACATCTGCGACCGGCACTGTGCACTTTAGACTTAACTTAGGATGAGAGTTCCTCAGTGCAAAAGCGGTATGCTATTTTTTTTAGTGTTTTAAAACAAAGCCAATTTCATCCAGAAATGTCCTCTTTTCACCTTTCTGGTGAATCCTTTCAAGGATCATGCTTAGATTCTATTAAGCGTTCTTTTACGTCATCAGGAAGCAACGTGTCGATGGCTTACACATCAAGAATACCATCACCGTCGTCAAATATGGATCATCACTCAGCTGCTAAAGGTAAGCCAGATGTTCAAATAGCTCAACTCTCTACTAAATGATGTGAAAAGTCCACTGTTAATTAGAACACCCTACCCTTCTCTTAATCAGAATTGCCCATTTTACTGGAATTACACTTTAGGAAAGAAAATAAGGCTTGCAAGCATTTAAGCGTTGGTTTCTGTATTACCATACCCTTTGTATTCAAATTACTCAGAAAGACTCAGTTTGCCATGATGCGGCAAACATTGCAAGCAGAAAATTTAATGGTAATAGCGTAAGGTAAATTACAAAACTGGGAGAGAGTTACCTCGTGAATGTGATTGCCGCGAAGTTTAAATCACTTCGTAGTTTACGTTTCAGTGATTCAGTATTTATGGTTTAATTTTGGAATAATATCTTCTGCTGGTCAGGTTCTCCAATATTTGTGGACTCAGTGAGAATGAAACAAACGTTTATTGCATGGCCAGCTCGCCACAGTGTTCGATTAAAGTGCAAAGCTAACGGCTCAAAACCATTAAGATTTCAATGGTGGAAGGACGGTCATCCCTCCATACAGAGACGGTTACAGCCACGGCTCAAGACAAACATGTGGTATCTGAAAATCAAAGACTTGGTTCCATTAGACTCGGGGGCATACACTTGTGTAGTTTCCAACGCCTATGGCTCCATTAACCACACTTATACACTGCGAGTTGTAGGTGAGCAGTCATAATATAAATTGCATATTTTTAAATTCTCCATCATCGTGGATTTCCCATAAGTTTTAGGTAATTCGGATAAGGAATGCCGGTAAGAGGGGGGAGATCAATGCCACAAACTGATCTCAGCGAAAATAGAGCGACATGGGCGGGGCTAGTCTCTAGGATTAAGCAATATGAAGGTGATCTATAATAATGTGCAGCAAACATGCGAGAAAAAATGCCTTTTGTTGATAGCAGTCGTGTGTGCAAGATAACCGGTTCAAGTTATTTATCATGTTCAGTACTTAGTGGAATAACATGCCACTTTTTACGGTCTGTACCGCTATGGCTTTTCGTACAGCCCTTGATCTTCTCACTCCTCACTGGTGCAACTTTTTTTTTAATAAATCCTCTCTTTACTGGACTTTTTTTAATAGAAAAATCTCGGACCAAACCCATTCTGAAGTGCGGCTATCCCCAAAACACCAGCGTTCTGCTTGGGCAAAACGCTTCAATGACTTGCATTGTTGTCATCAGTGGAACGCTTCCAGATTTTAGATGGCTAAAGTGGGATGCAGTACCCAAGACCCATCCCAATTCACTTGATTTTGAAAGCGGATCATACACCCTTGTTAACCCTGTACAGTACGAAACTGTTCACGTCGACGGAAAGTACGGAGTCAAAGTAAACATCCAAAATGTGACAGCTAAAGACTTAGGGATGTACACGTGTTATGTCAGTAACCATCTTGGCTTTAACTACAGAAATGCGTTTTTGAGCGAGAGAACAAAAGTACGAAAAGGAACAGGAGGTAAGATCAATTTAAAATCGAACTTGTATGAGTGCAGCACGTTGCCAACCTTTCAAATGCTTATTCTTGAGTTGCAGAGGCGCCTGTCAAAGCCATACAGTATTATTTCTTTTCAGAGTAAAATTACTATTCTAACTAATAATTGCTATTCGAAATAATAAGACAAGAACATCTCCTTTGGCTATATCCCTTAATTAACATTGTCTTGCCAGCCTCATAAACTGATTTAAAAGAACAGCATTAGAACGATAATAACTGCGTTTCCTGTTCCTATGAGTAGTTTCATTCAAAGTAATCCCTTAACTTAATCTAATAATTCAGTAACCAAATCCGTTTCGGAACAAGACCCGCTACTCTAGTCACTTAAAACTCAAAATACATTCCCGCTTTATTTTTGAAGCCCCTTTTCACTCTTGAATTGCGTAACCAGGAAATAATATATAACTAACGGGAGGACGGTGGCTGGTCGGTCACTCAGTCACCCACTCCATGAATCGTATAATCTTTATATTCATCAGTTGTTAGTCAGATTCTTAAAAAGGCCAGTCCGTTACTCGAACCGGGTACCACTAGGTCTCACTGTTTACTAAACATGTTGCCAAACAGTGTATAACTAGATTTCCCTACTTGATGCTTTGCTCACCATTTTCATAATTTTAAAAATTCTGAAGGAGAGGATGGTTATAAAAAAAAATAGACTAAGCCGTTTTTGTAGTTCAATTTCCTCTTGCTCATATTCCCTTTTTACATCAAGAGTAGAGAATGGACGCAATTGACTCAACAAATTACATCTAAAAATACTCTATCTATCTATCTATCTATCTATCATCCAATTTTCATCAAATATCTTCCTCTCTTTAGATGTTAACAGTCATTTCCTACTTCATGTTTTGGAAACCTGGGTTACATTAATTTTACTTTTTAGCCAAGACCGAATTCTGTTGCACAAACTGATGCCAAAGCCAAAGAATGTTATACACTTCATTCCAAAATGGCGGCCGATTTATTATTCTTTTGTTTGCATGTTAATTAGCCCTCTTTGCCTCACTTTCACTTGAAAATTCTTTTGTATTTTGTACATGTCGACGAGGCAAAGAGGGCTAATTAACATGCAAACAAAAGAATAATAAATAGGCCGCCATTTTGGAATAAGGTGATGTAAGTGGCACAGTGTGTCTTCTGCCATGGAATTCAGATTGTTACTTCCGGTACTACCCAGTACTCCTTTTACCCAGAATGACGGTCATCCTGTAGTGTGCTAATAACTTATACGTATGTATGGTCGTCCTGAATTCGGTATACTAATTAATATATATATATATATATATATATATATATATATATATATATATATATATATATATATATATATATATATATATATATATATATATATATATATATATCTATTTTATCTCGAACAGATGTGCGGTCACATACCACAGCAGATCCTGAGAAAAAACACCATACCAATCAAGAAAACTGGGAAACGTTAACAACCAAAGGTTGGCAATTCATTTCGTGTCTAGAAGTTGTCAAGCTTTCTGTTGAAGGAAATCTGACCGTGGTGGTTCAGACGCGCGCCTCTTAAAAGCACATTTTCTCGGCGCTGAAAGTTCGGTTGGACTTCACAGCACACGAGAAGTAGATTCAGTGCTGTCAAGCAAAACCTCATGCCCTCTCCAAACTAACAGAAGAAGGATTTGGAAAAATGTGCGTACCTGTGGAAAAATCCTGACTACGCCCCTAATTACCGTTTCCAAAACTGAACGTTTACTCAACTGATCATTTGGTGCTTACCGATACGGGCCAAGCAAGCTAATTCAAAAACATTCGAGTACGATCAGTAAGAAACAAACAATAGAAAGTTAGATACCCACATTACCGCACGCTCTGATCCCAGGCACTTTACGTTATCTCAAATAATAGGTTATTAGCCCTTCCCTTCCTGAATAAGGACTTTTGGATGCCGCGGAGAAAAGGAGGGCAGTATACCTCAATGCTACGTTTTTGTCACTTTTTGACCTTTTATCCTTATTATCTTCTTGATATTTCATGCAATCCATAAAAAGCTATCATAGGTTTGTAGTGCATACTACATAAATATCTCAGAATGTTTGGGTGAGTGTTTACGACGAGGAAGAAAGGATGGGAGGGAGAGTGATTATAGGGGAAGGTGAGAAAAATGAAGATTTTAAGGTGATTTAAAAGTAAATGTGGACGTTAAATTAATGGAGTTACACCAAACAGTCCGCCCTCAAACTGACGTGCACCCACGTTGTAGTGGACTGTGGACTGTGTTTCTGTACAGTATGTCTTTTTTTTTTTTTTTTTTAATTTCTTCATAAAATCACTTCTTATTTTATTAACATCCAGGTATAACGCCCCCTTAAAGAACCACTGACAAATATGTGAATTTTATTGAAATTCACGCCCTTTTTGTGCTTTTATTTTTAGATACCAAGCTTTCGCCCTCACCAAATGCAGCATTATCGAAATCAAGAGAGCCACAAATACCTCTCAGTGTTTTCATAGGCGTCGTCAGTACCTGGGCTGTTATTACCACACTGGCTCTTCTTTGGTGTCATTTGTACCACAAAAAATTTATATCTTCAAAGCTTGGAGTAGCGACACATAATACAGGATGTACTTAACTAAAGTGTTTCTCTGAATGATGAGATACAACGCCAGCTATTAGGCGTGAGTGCCGTCAGATCATAAACGATTCAAAGAAGCTGGGTATTTTACATAATGTTTACTATTTGTATAACTACTGCAACTACATGCTTAACCTTGATTTATGGAAATAGTCTGAATGCAAATAGTTACACGTAAATTGAGCCCTGAAAAAAAATAAAGGCGTATTAACGTTTCTTTTTTACTTCAAGCTGTATTTAAAAATATTAAATAAATTACATTTTGATTCGAACCAATTAGATTTAAATTTAAAAGGGATCAAAACACGACGAAAAATAATCAGGTCATGACCACAACTGAAACAAAACCTTAAACACAACGCTGCGGATGTTACAGGTACACTGAAAAGACATTGCAGATCTGTACTGTGTTCATGACTCTGAACTACAACTCCTTGCTTCTCAGTAAAGAATTTAACTAGAACCCACTCCCAGATCATACATTTGTATTGTATTTTGAACTCAGACATTTATAGACTTTATCCGCAAACAAAAAAGAATAACCGCAAAAGGAAGATGTATTCTTTTAGTGAGTGCAACAGACATACTCAAAAAAAAAGAAAATTTGAGTCAGTCTCTTAACAAGAGTTGAGTCTATGACCTTCCTACCACGTATCTGTAGAGCATCTGAAGTGGTTGTCGGAGAGTTTGCCTTTTGATCGAGGGTCGAGGGTAAATGGTCAAATGTAACTAGTCCAGGGTTGAAAAATTCTTCAAAATTATTGGAAAATTTCTTCTGAACGTCGTCAAATCAAAATTTCGTATAGGCTCGTGTTTACACGACGATAACAATATGATAAACACAAACATCAATGCCACATTCACAGGCTAGCAAACAACTATAGCAAGCACTACACGAAATTCACGCCATTGTTTCAAAGTCTCTCTACCAGTCTCCGGCGATTAAAGTATCTTGAAATTCCGAAATGAAAGCGAAGTACAGAGGAGTAAGGGAAGAGATCGAAACAATGGTGCTTTTCAAAGATATCCAGTTAGGGGGTATATATCCGAGATTCACCACATTTTCGATTGTTCCGGAAAATGAGACTTGTAACTACAAATATCTCGCAACTGAATATTAATACATGACAATAAGCTTTACCAAACCAGGTCAGTGCTGCTAATATGTAGTTCGAGAGAAATCCAGCTTGAGATGAAGTGGTGTACCGTCCGAGAACTACCACCTATTTTGACAAACCTAGTTAAAAGTACCGTTGTTTTTCATCTTCCTTATGAAATTTTGAAAGACTGAAATGTGAACGGCGAAATTCTGAAAAAAATGTGTGCTGTCCTAAAATTCTGTAAAAAAAATAATAATAAAATAAAGGACTCGTTTTACAGCGCCTGCTACAGGAAAAGTACCCAGTAAATTTTCTTTCGCGCAAATATGTTGATTTTTTTAAATTATCAGGACATCGAGAAATCAGTCTGGTTTTGACAGTTTTTCTGCCTAAGAAGCGACGTTGATTACAACATTTCCTTGTTCCCTTTTCTATGGTTAAAGACACAATACCACTGATACCATTACGCAGAATCATAAAAAGCTGCTTCAATTCATTGGGGTGATGGCTCTAAATCTCTTTTTAAAGATCTTAGCCGCTTTCGTACGACCAACAGCTAAAAAAATACAACTTTTGTTTAGGTCTTAGATCAACAAAACGCCCCAAAACAAGACGGCAAATAACATCTTTTAAATCACAAATGCTTGTTTTTGTTGCTAAGGGGCGTCTCTCGTTGTTAGTGTTTCATCTTTAACCGCTATTAAAGTTGTATTTCGTTTTTATTGTAATTTATATATATATCCAAGGCTTCGTAGCGGCACGAAGTAAGAAATCGCTTTAATGAACCACACGATATTTTTGAAGTTCATTTTTTAATGAAAACATGTTTAGGATGAGACATCATCCATCGTCAGTTGTACAGTAGTTTCTTTACCCTTAATTATTCTTGTTAATATCTCACTCTGTTACACTATTTATTGCTCATTTTCATTTTATTCTCTACTGTACAACTGACGATGGATGATGTCTCATCCGAAACATGTTTTCATTAAAAAATGAACTTCAAAAATATCGTGTGGTTCATTAAAGCAATTTATATATATATATATATATTTTTTATCCCATTTTCCCATCCTCATTTTTCCATCCGCCATCCGCAGATATCCGGTCCTCCTTTTACAAACACCCCAAAAAGCTCTACAGTTAGCCAAAGTTTGTCAGCGAGTCACCAGCTAGCCGGCTACATTCGAATCAATTGTGCGCACATAAAATTTACGACTTCAAAAGATGGTAAACCCGAACATTTTCCCTCTCGTATTCTTTTTAGAAGACGCCTTTTGGAGTGGTCACATACACGGAATCCTGCGGAACCCGTACTGTCATGACATCATAAAATGGTGGCTGTCGATGTTTAGCGAGTAGGGTAAAATTTCTAAGAATGTCCTCATGCCCCATCCTCTCAAATCCAGGGGTTTTTCTGCTTAACCTTTTCCTTCAGAAAAGAAGTGGCTTTCAAAAACATTTCACTATAAAAAATTGCGATAAAATATTTCTAAAAAACATGATAAAAAGATAAAAAAGGTAAAAAGCTAATTCGACGACGTTTCGACGTTAACGTAACGCCATTATCAAGTCAAAAAAAATGATAAAATTTTAGGGCGCATAAATACTAAAGAACAATAGTAGATTAAGAAGTGTAACGGAAATAAATAACTTTAACTGGACAAAACGTTTAGTACGTATGGAGTCCATTTGCACGTTGAGATTAGGTTTGATTTTTCTTGATAAAACGCATCTCAAACACTAAACAATCAAACTTGCTTTGGCATTTCTTAACAATCTTGAAAAGGCTTTCATTCAAAAGATTGCTGTCACCGTGCGCTTCAGCGAGATGTTTGCCAATTGCCGAATATTTGTGTTCAGCAACGCGTTGGAAAAGTTGTCGGGTTGTGTAACCGACATAATCTGCATCGCACAGATCACGGCAAAATGATAAACAACGCATTGCTGATTAACAATAGACGGCTTGGCTTCCTTAGGCCTAAAGTCTTGCTCCAACTTTTTACTGACAAAAACTGGCTGCACAGTGGAGCCAGTCTTATGACTAAGATCGTGCAAATGCCTGCGAACAGCATTGGCAGAAAGCCCAGAAACTTGATCTTTGAACGGAAGACTGATTCTAACTATGGTGGTATCATCACGCACCGCCATCTTGGATTGCGTGATGCACCAAAACGAGGCTGGACGGGCGTAAAGTTCTTGGGGGAAGGGTTGTGTTACAATGTTTTGAAATCATGCCCCACGATCATTGCTGTAGTATGCTGTAATAACGACAAGCGAAACGAAAGTGGCGAGAATTTGTCGTGTTTCAGCTTTCCCTCAAATCCCTCAAAGAGATCGCAGTGGATTGCCGCGATAAAGCGAGATGAAAGGCCGCTTTTGGGAGTGAGTGTGTAGAGTCGTGTTGTCAAACGCACGTGTTTATACTACTGGTCGACTATTTCCTTCGATTTAAGACTCAGCTACCACGTTTTATTCATGAAATATTTACTCAATACCTATCCAGAGCAACTGTCGTCAATTATTTGAATCTACCAGTGTTCTTTAAACTTACTTTAGATTTTTTGCCGCTCTTCGTCCAAGCTGTCAAACATTCATGGCACTGATTTGCTTGTTTTCATTGACTCGGATTTGGCTATCTGTATTCAGTGAGATTCTCCCGTGTTGTCAGCGTTTTAATTTGTTGTTTCAAACTCGTTTCCTAGATCACGTTTATCTTGTGGGCGGTTTTTACTGTCCTTGGTCTATGCAAACTGCGATGGCACAACTCCTGGTTTTGGACTTGGAAGCCCGGTTATAATTTTATTATCGCTTGGCTTGAAGTGAGCGGAGCGCAGAAGAGTAAAGCCTTTGTTGATCTAGGATGTAAGGAGACTGGTAGAATCGACTGCAGTTGTATTGAGTAAATACTTCATGTGCTAGCTGAGTCTTAAATCGAAAGAAAAAGTCGAACACATGCCTTTGACAAGTTTACTCGCTGGTCACGACTCGACAAACTAACTCAGTCCAAAAAGCGGCCCTTCATCTCTCTTTACCACGGCAATCCACTGCGATCTCTGTGAGAGTTTTGAAGGAAAGTTGAAAAACGACAAATTATCGCCACTGTCGTTTCGCTTGTCGTTATTACAGCATACTACAGCAATGATCGTGGGTCATGATTGCGTGTATCTCCACGCAAAACGTTGTAACGCAACCTTCCCCCAAGAACTTTGTTATGCACGTCCAACCTCGCTTTGGTGCACCACACAATCCAAGATGGCGGTGCGTTATGTTCGCTGAAGGACCAGAAGGGTCTCGAAGAGAAAAATTGGAAATGACAGATTCAATAAGGCCCCTAGGGTAATCGAGATGACTGAAAATAGAGCGTAATTTGTCACATTCTGCATTAAAAGCCTCTGTCGTAGAAGACAACGCATAAGCACGATGCAACATTGTTTTTAACAGACAGTCTTTGTAACGTTTGTCAGTATGACTCTTAAAATGCAAGAGTAAACCAGTGTTTGTTGCCTTTCTGTAGACTTGAGTCTCAAGTTTCGTTCCGTTCTTAATTATCTCAACACCAATGAAAGGGATCCTACCATTCTCAGGAAGTAAGACTAGGGTGTAGTCCATTCAAAGTAGTAAGAATTTCGTCGGCATCATCAGTGTTAGGCATTCTTACAAGGGTATCATCGACGTATCTCAGTCTTGTATAGCTGAGGCATGAGGCCGTCGCGCGCAAGTTGCTCTTCGACATGACACATGAAGACATTCGCCATCAAGGGGCCTAGGGGAGAACCCATAGCCACTCCATCTGTTTGCTCAAATAACTGGCCATCGAACTGAAAAAGCTGGTCGGTTGTCGCAAGTTCAAGCAGTCTAACAAGCTGATCTTTTTGCAAGTTAAGGCCATTGGTTTTGTTGAACCAGTCATCCGTGAAGGCTTTGTTGGCTAAGATGTTGTTGATAGTCTCGTCCAATAACAATTACAAGCTCGCCAAGTGGCTTGAAGAAAAGCTGAAACCACTTTCTTTAAATGAGTATACCATCTCTGATGCCTTTGATTTTGCAAACGAGATTCGTAACCTGT
>JAEMWC010001643.1:27500-75000 GCA_016490735.1 Pachyseris speciosa
TGGAGAAAAAAAGAAGACAAAAAAAATATTTATTTCAAAAAAAAAAAAAAAGGAAAAGACGTTTATAAATTCCCCACCTGGAAATGATAGCTATGGGGGCTGGGTGAGGATTGTTTTAGCGCTTTCGTTTGCTTACAACATTTTCACCCTCATACAGTTGTACCGTCTTCAGTCATTGCTCTTTTTTTCGAAAAAACCTAAGTCATGATGGTGCCCAATATACCTTGAAACTTTTATATAGGAACCTTAAGCACGCAAAATCCGCTGCTCTCCACTTCTGATTGGTTAAGGATATCTACAACAACTGAGGACTTGGTCAGGCCTACTTTTACAGTAGGCGATAAACGTGGTTAATCTGCTCCAAGAAAGATTTTCTTCCCAATAGTAATGCTTCTCACTCCATTTTTGCAGCGATGGCTGCACTGCATGGGCCTGTTTGTTTCGTAAGGTTAAACTGGTGTAAAATCTCGCGGATCAGCTCTTTAAGTTGCATTTAATGATCCTGCATACGGTCTTTCTTAATAGTTATCCTTATATCCCTCCACATCGACTCAACTGGAAAGAACAAACCAAGTCCCAGACTAAGACTTCACTCCTGTCACCTACCTCCTCCTGTAAGACATCTATCGTCTTCATGGTCAGTGCTTATAGCTTAAGATCTTCGATTGCACCTGTCCTTTCTATTCCGAGAGAGTCGGGAACTTTTCAGCACTCGGCAGCAACTACTTTTAATAAAACACTGGAAAATACTAAATAGCAAGGACCACCGTTGCAAAGTAGAAGAGCCGGATCCTGTAATAGATCTAACCAGCTATAAAATTGTAAACTAGAAAACAAACAGGCAAGGCTGGTTACACGGCTAGGAATATATATTTAAACCAATATTTCGGGAGGCACAGCCTTCCTTCATCAGGGTGTTACATATTATGACCCTAAGATGAAACGACGTTACAGTTTTAAAAAAAGTTGTACATGTAACATGATATTATAATAAAGGTAAACAATACAACGTAAAATAAAAAAACGTTACAGTTTGAAAATTTGAAAAAAACGTAGCAAGAAAACAAAAAGATAGGTATTATATTTCTTCTTTTCTGTTGATACCTAACGGTTCAAGAGTTTGACCTCTATCAATTAGATATGCTTCTCTGGCTCTTCGTACACCGTCACGATTAGATTTGGACAGTTCTAGTGGAATTAGTTGCATGTCAGAAGCGCTGTGACCGTTAGAGAGAAAATGTTCTGATACTGCAGTGGGTTTAGAGCTGTTGGTTTGTTTGTCGACTGTTCTACGATGTTCGTTGAAACGGTCCTTAAGTCGTCGTTTAGTTTCGCCTATGTATTGTTTGTGACAGTGATTGCATTGTACCATGTATATGACATTTTTGGAATTACAGTCAATGTGATGTTTGATAAATCTAGTTTCGCCGGTGGAATGAAAAGTGTAGGTTGTAAGTCCATCAGTTATGTAGTTGCATGTTAAACAGTTGTGGCCACAGCGAAAGGCACCAAGGGGTTGATTATTTTTAGCAGGTTTACGTAGTTTAGCACTGACCAATAGATCGTTAAGATTGTTAGAACGTCGGAAAGCAACAAGAGGGGCAGCCTTGAAAACGTCAACGCAGCGGGGAGATGAAGATAAAATGTTGAAGTGTTTGTGAATAATCGATGATACGGAGCGAATAGCTGGATTGTATGTTATGACAAGGGGTACACGTGTAGGCTGGTGTACACGTGTACCCCTTGTCATAACATACAATCCAGCTATTCGCTCCGTATCATCGATTATTCACAAACACTTCAACATTTTATCTTCATCTCCCCGCTGCGTTGACGTTTTCAAGGCTGCCCCTCTTGTTGCTTTCCGACGTTCTAACAATCTTAACGATCTATTGGTCAGTGCTAAACTACGTAAACCTGCTAAAAATAATCAACCCCTTGGTGCCTTTCGCTGTGGCCACAACTGTTTAACATGCAACTACATAACTGATGGACTTACAACCTACACTTTTCATTCCACCGGCGAAACTAGATTTATCAAACATCACATTGACTGTAATTCCAAAAATGTCATATACATGGTACAATGCAATCACTGTCACAAACAATACATAGGCGAAACTAAACGACGACTTAAGGACCGTTTCAACGAACATCGTAGAACAGTCGACAAACAAACCAACAGCTCTAAACCCACTGCAGTATCAGAACATTTTCTCTCTAACGGTCACAGCGCTTCTGACATGCAACTAATTCCACTAGAACTGTCCAAATCTAATCGTGACGGTGTACGAAGAGCCAGAGAAGCATATCTAATTGATAGAGGTCAAACTCTTGAACCGTTAGGTATCAACAGAAAAGAAGAAATATAATACCTATCTTTTTGTTTTCTTGCTACGTTTTTTTCAAATTTTCAAACTGTAACGTTTTTTTATTTTACGTTGTATTGTTTACCTTTATTATAATATCATGTTACATGTACAACTTTTTTTAAAACTGTAACGTCGTTTCATCTTAGGGTCATAATATGTAACACCCTGATGAAGGAAGGCTGTGCCTCCCGAAATATTGGTTTAAATATATATTCCTAGCCGTGTAACCAGCCTTGCCTGTTTGTTTTCTAGTTTACTTTTAATAAGCTCCCTGTAGCTATTAGAAACATAACTGAGTATAACTCCTTTTGTCGTAGTGTGAAGAGACATTTTTTATCTTTATTTATTATTATTATTATTATTATTATTATTATTATTATTATTATTATTATTATTCGGGTCTTTTAACCCTCTTATTAATTATTAATTCCAGTTTCTAGATTCCGGATTCCGGATTCCAGATTCCAGATTCCGGATTCCGGATTCCGGATTCCGGATTCCGGATTCCGGATTCCGGATTCCGGATTCCGGATTCCATGTTTTAGGTAAACCCGTGAAATGCGCCTCCGGCAATTTTCAGTTGTCAAAAGATTTTGAATCTTCGACAGCCTCTGCAAAATATACCTCACTTATTTTGTCTTTGTTCTGAACTACTGTACTTCGAGCAAAATAATTTTGAACAAACTTTGGCTCACAAAATGTGCGTTTCGTTACCATATGGAAATAAGAGGATATTTTGTTTCGTCTGTGTGCAAATTTTTGACGTCTGCTCACAATATCTGGCCGGTTTTTCCAGCCAGTTTATCACGGTTTTTCCAGCCAGTTAAACGCAGCTGTGATAGGTTATTTGCTTGTTTATTATAACAACGGCATGGAGAACAGCCTTTTTAATTCGTGTTTACCCAATCTCGTCCCCAGAGCCTACGTTACCGTTGTCCAGCGGAACGGGCAACCAATCCAAAACCGGAACCAGAAAATCCTGGTTTCGGTTTGATTGCGCCTGCGTGAGGTTTCAGGACAAAATGGCGGCTGTTGATCATGTTAACATGTTCAGTAGGACCAATTCAGGGCAGTCAGCAGGGGCGATTCCACGGTAATCAACCAACAATCAGAAAAAAGTCACATATATGCGGTAGAAGCCAACTTGTGAGCGATTTCCTTTGTATAACACGACTCTTTCTAAGGATACATACGTCGATTCTTTTAGAGGAAGCTCAGTTACAACTTGCAAGTTAAGCTTCACATTACCCGCTTAGAAGATACTTATAATATAGGTTCGGATTCTCAAGAATCATCATTTCAGTGTTGGCTTAGAAAAAGGCCGATGGAAGCTTAACCTCAACAATAGTCCCACCTCAATTTTTGTTAGCCCACCCAGAAGTTCGGATGCTTCTGCATGTACCGGAACATATAGGCACCGGAGCACATTGTTGTTACTATTGTTTTGGGGGTTTTGTGATAGGCGTTTCTATGGAGCTCCGGTACATGCAGAAGCTAGAAGTTCTTACTGTAGCTGCTATCTGGAGAACAAGATTTTTAATGATGTAATGAAGTAGACTACTGACTCGGCAAATTTAATTGAAGATTATCTGATATAAGTATATTTTTTACTATTATTTTTACTTTTACAATGAGACAGTGTTTCAGTACCTTTTCTCATCATTGTGTAATTTTTAAGCGCAAATAAAGTTTCATTTTTATTGATGGATTTTTTGGTTGTATCCTATATGGTCATTGAGCTTTTCTATTCAAAACAACACAACACATCTATTTATGAACAAATGAAATCTTGAAAATAGAATATATAGCTGACCCTCACACCTGGCTATTAGAATTCTGGAAAATCCTGTACATGTATGTGTTAAAATGTATTAATTTTTGGCAATATTCTTCCCTAGTTCTGGCCATGTATGGAAAACACTTTCTACATGCAAGTGTCTTTTCCAGTATCCCAAGCTTAGCCTGCACAGCTACAGTAACTTCGTTGAAGAAGGAAGACATAGTCTAGTCCTAAGGGCTTTTAGATCCCTTTTCAGATAAAACAAATCCTGATTTGTTTTTTGGCTGCACATCCAAGGCTAAATCAAGGAGACACCAAATTAGAGGCAATCTTGGGTCCATCAAAATACAGATTGATTCAAAAGCACTTAATTTTCCTTTGACACTGATATATGGTAACCTTGCAATAAACGCAGAGTGCGAGCAGTATGAGCCAATAGGAACTGCTCCTATTGCCAAATATAGAATGTTTTATTCAGTTTGACGCCCAGTTCCCAGATCATGAATGAGAAAAGAGTGTTGTACTCGTACCCTGAGTCAGATGTTTTTGGCTGCACCATTATCACAACTTGACCTTGAAGGACGCATTGCATAGAAAATGACAGAGTTCTCAAACAGCAGCTGGGTATGATTATAAATAGCTGGAGAAAGTAATTCAATAGTTGTCTATAACTTTATTCCTTTTTACTATTGTCCTAACATTACCAAACATTGCTGCTCCAGTTTTAAACTTAGCCCAATTTCCCTTATGATAAGCCTTCTCTCTAATAAGTGCAACCTTCCTCAAAAAAAGATGGAAAAAATCAGCCTCTGAGGGAGTATTTTACTGTATATGTACAAATTATTTATTACACAATGGATCAATCTCATTAAAGACGACTATATTCTGTTTATATATTGAATCAATTCACTGTCAATTTCTGTGCACGGAAACCATATTGTTGCGAAATTCGACTACCACATTCCTCGTCTAACTTACGCTCCCTTTGCACATGATCTGCACATTGCCTCGCCTACTCTAACTCTTCAACAAGATATTTCAACTCCTTTATCATTGGTTTTGATGTGGAAAGTTTTATTTAAACACGAACGGCACAAATACCTTGAACATTGGTCGGAGTACATGTTGTAAATCGACATCCGTAAGCTGTTTGAGAGCTATTAAGATTCCATCTAATTTCGCTTTATCTCTACAAACTTAAACGCGGTGGTTTCTAACCGCATTATTACAACGACAGTAATTTGCTTGTAATCATTTCTGTCGCTTTCGTGCCTGACACTTCGCGAAAACAACTTCCGATACGGTTGCGGTCATGTTTATTGCTTTGTTTTTACCAGCCAATCAGAAGTGTCCTTTTTTTGGATCGTATCCTTGGCGCTGGCCAAAAGGATCGCAGCCTCTGGGAACGAGATTGGTGTTTACCGTTTTTTTTTTCCTTTGTTAAGCACATGCGTATGCAAATTAGGGAAGCGATCAAATTTCAGGGAAAAAATCTTAGGAAAAAAGTGCGCGTTGTACACGGGTAAATACAGTAAACTGTTACTTGGTATTACAGTATTTCTTGAACAAACTACTCTTCTACTAGAATGGTTTCAAAACTCTCATTCCACGTATATGTAATAAATGAACAATAGTCAAGATACAACAAACGAATCAAATCGTAAAACAGAAAAATGTATTACACTGCATTTCAAACCACTCTGTAGGTTTGATAATTCCCTATATCACCTCCCTGAAACAGTACTCCACGAGCTTGAGCTTACCACAGGATGCCTTTGATTTTGACTTGATAATGGTGTTACGTTAACGGCGAAACGTCGTCGAATTAGCTTTTTGCCTTTTTTATCTTTTTATCATGTTTTTTAGAAATATTTTATCGCAATTTTTTATAGTGAAACCTTTTCAATATGCATTGAAATTCAAATTCATTTTTTTACGAAATAACGATCACTTCTGAAGATGTATGTTGTAGCATACAAAACGTCAAGTCTTAAAGAGAACTGCATTTTCTGCAAATGTTTATCACCGCAGTGTGCGTTCTGTCAGTTTAAGAAAACCATTGGGTTTCTGCTATCAATATTCAATATGAAAACAGGCACCGGAAACTCGTGTAAACACGAGCCTATACGAAATTTTGATTTGACGACGTTCAGAAATAGTTTTCCAATAATTTTGAAGAATTTTCGACCCTCCACTAGTTACCCTCAACCCTCGACCCTCGACCCTCGACCCTCGACCCTCGACCCTCTACCAAAAGACAAACTCGTTGTCGGAAGGTCAAAGGTTCGTGTCCTGTTGGTAGCACGTGGATTTTCTTCTTTTGAGTATGAGTGTGTCACTCAATGAAAAACTTATGTTATTATCAAATTATTATTACTAAATTGTTATTAACATAAATGTGATGTGTTTAATAATAATAACAATAATAATAATAATAAAATTTATTTATACTGGAATGACCAATGAGCTTACCATACCATACAAGGTTCGTGTCCTGTTGGTAGCACGTGGATTTTCTTCTTTTGAGTATGAGTGTGTCACTCAATGAAAAACTTATGTTATTATCAAATTATTATTACTAAATTGTTATTAACATCAATGTGACGGTGTTTAATAATAACAATAATAATAATAATAAAATTTATTTATACTGGAATGACCAATGAGCTTACCATACAATCAGTTGGTATCGACTGCTGTCCAGCAATCTAATTACAAATCTCAAATCAAATCAAATGTTGGTTTTTGGGGAGAGGGAAAAACTGGAGTACCCAGAGAAAAACCTCTCGGAGCAGAGAAGAGAACTCCAACAAACTCAGCCCACATACGACGTCGAGTCCAAGAAATCAACCAGGGACACATTGGCTGAAGGCGAGTTACCTTACCACTTCGCTAACCCTGCTCCTAAAGTTTCAGTTATACTCTTATGTCCATTGTCGTTTTCCTGTTAATAATATACATGAAAAAATTTCTCGATTCTGATTGGCTAAGAGAAATGCAGTTTTTAGGAAACACGATGCAGAAAAAAGGTAATTCAGTGCAGAAAAAAGGTAATTCAGTGCAAAAAAAAAAAGAGGTAAACAACAGACGATTCTGATTGGTTAATTCACAAAGGAACTGAAATTGAGCCAATCAAACGCATCCTTTGAATGGCGCAAAGTCTGAAGACCTGCAAGCGACTCTGCGAGCGAAAACAATGGCTGGCTTTTTGAGAAGGTTTTCTTTCTTCATGACCGCAATAACAGCAGAGAAGCTGCAAAACAGCTCTAAAAAGGGGAAACGGCTGCGAAAAGCACTGTATTTTAGCTGTCTGTTTGGAAACAGTGGTGTCCAGAGAAGGGAATTACCGACGTAATTGGAATTACGAGTACGTTGAATTCAACACTACACTGGAGTGACGCCGAGGACAAGGACAAACAAGGCGAAGATAACGAACTAGAAAGCCTGAAGGTAATGATTACAGCGCTTGACAGACATTTAGCAAACAAAGTAGCCTTATAGCTATACTATAGCCTGTAATTGTTTAGCCAGTTTTTACAGCTAACAACGCTTTAAAAACATTGAGAAAACTGTTGTTTTGATTCACCTAAGCTTCGTTGCGTTGCTTCTGCAAAGTTAAGAAGCTATCTCGCAATTTCTTCATGTATATTATTAATAAGTAATCACATGATTTTTCCTCGTTTTTTCCCATTAATTCATGGCCCGCCCGCTTCGCGCTTGGGTCATAAATCAACAGGAAAAAACTCGGTCCGTAACTTAGAGTACGGACCTCGAACTCGGTTAGTAAGAGGTATGTAAATTTTTTCAAAGACCACAAATTGCACTCGCCCTACGCGCTCGTGCAATTTTGTGAGTCTTTGAAAAAATTTACTCGTGCTTATTTATTCCAAATTGCACTCGAAATCATGTGATTACCTATACAAACAACAGTTTCTCATATACGGTCTCGATGATGCAAAATTTCTCATTTAATTTCAATCTGTCCCTGAATACCCCTTTTACTAAGAACGTGTTTAAATCTTGATTTTAAATTGTCTAGATATCAGGGCATTTATTCCAATAAAATCAGTAATCATTTCGTTCTCTCTGTTAGTTTTTCGTGTCACGTTTGGCTTAGGGCGGGAGTTAACGCTAAACATCGTTTTTAGCCGCTTAACTTGGATTTCACGTTGATATCTCGTTCGCGTTTCAAGCAATCAAAAATCCCTCTGCTCATCCCACAAAGTTATGTTGTGGGATATTTTGTGAGTTTTTTGGTGATTTTTGGGTAAATTTGGGAAGAGATAATTTTTCTCAAAGGATAAGTTAAACTTAGGAAAATAGGAAATATCGAAGATTTAATAAGGGTTTAAAATTGAAATTTGAAGTTAGAAATTAGAAGACGGATACCAAACAGTTCCCCAGCAACCTGCAGTGCCTTTGTAGGGTGGCAACTAACTGGAAGGGTTTCAAAACATTTTTACTTCATTACAATCCCTTCTTCAAATTCCTTTAAATTTCATACAAATTTACGTTTATCCCCACCTTAATAATACAAGGCTAGCTAAGTATTCTTTGCCGTTTTTTTAAAAAGTCGGAAATTTGGCGAATTTTCAATTTGAGAGTTACAGGTGAGGGGCTGATTTCACTCCTTTGCTAGTTCAATTCATAACAAGGACCACAACCACCTTTTATGAGCCCGCGAGAATGAGCACCCCCACAAACCCATGTTTTCACTGAAACCGCTGATCACTGAATCTGGTCCAAGTCATTCTTATCATAGCAGGAGATTCTACACTTAAATATCTTCGAGGCCACAAAATGTCCAGAAACTCCCAAGTCAAGATAGCCACATTCCCGGGATGCACAACACGAGACATGAAGGCGGATCACATTAAGCCACTTTTACGCAGAAACCCGGACGAGATAATTATCCATGTTGGAACCAATAGTTTAAGATCTACCAACTCCCCTCGTGAATGTGCTGAAGAATTGATTGACCTAGCCGAATCAGTTACTTCGGAATCTTCAGCCATGATTACAATATCCAGTCTCATCAGTAGATCAGACGATGAATCTTTGGCCGGTAAAGTTCCTTATGTGAATAAAGTTCTTAAGCAGTTTTGTAAGCAAAGGTCCTGGGGTTATATTGATCACTCAAACATTTCTGCGACTGACCACCTTAATCGGAGTGGTCTCCACTTAAACAAGGGTGGAACCTCGCGTCTCGCTCAGAATTTTATTAATCATTTGCGTGTAGATTAGGACAGTGCCGTTTGGGAATCCGATCCAGCTGATGCCTGCAATTGTAACGACCGCGGTAAGTCCAACCATTCTAGTATCTTTGGTCGAGGTTTAGTCTGTGCGTCTCTAAACATAAATAGTCTACTGTCCCATATTGACGATCTTAGATTTTTTATGTCCTCTTCTAGAGTTGATATTTTAGTAATCAACGAGTCTAAATTAGACTCTACAGTGCATAATAACGAAGTCTACTTGCCTGGCTTTGAACTGGTTAGGAAAGATCGTAAAGTTAACGGAAGGAATGGAGGTGGTGTTTGTATCTATTTGCGCACGAATTTAAACTACCGAATACGTGACGATTTAAATAACGACGAGTTGGAGTGTCTATTTGTCGAAATCAGTAAGCCACGGAGTACACCATTCCTAGTCGGTACCTGGTATCGACCCCCAAGCTCTTCACCTAATCTTTTTAATGAGTTCGAAAAAGTAATCGCTAAAATTGACGCCGAAAACAAAGAATAATATATACTTGGTGATGTCAACTGCAATTTGTTGCCTGAAGCAAATGCATATATTTCCTCCTTTCTGATTAATATTTTTGACATATATGGTCTTACTCAGTTAATTAGGGAACCAACACGTGTCACTTCAGTTTCTAATACTCTAATTGATTTATGCATAACAAACTCCCCAGAAAAGGTTTCAAAATCGGGTGTCATCCACCTTGGTATAAGTGATCATTCTCTTGTTTTCTTGACACGTAAGGCCCACTATGACCGTAATGGTCCTCGTATGATCGAGACAAGGCAATTTAAGCACTTTGACAGTAATGAGTTCTTAAGTGATCTCAATCAAATGCCATGGGGCAATGTCGATTTGTATTGTGATCCTAATGACATGTGGCGTGAATGGAAAAAAATGTTTCTCACCTGTGTTGACAAACACGCACCACTGAAATTGAAAAGAGTCCGTAAAAAGCGATGTCCATGGATTACTGGTGATGTCCTGAGCAAAACCAGAAGAAGGGATTTCCTTAAAAAGAAGGCAATCTCTTCCAATGATTCAGCCTCATGGAATCAATACAAGCATGCTAGAAACCGGGCAAATAACGCAATTAAGCTCGCAAAGAAACTCTATGTTGCTGACAACCTGGAAGCTAATAAAGGAAATTTGCGAAAAACATGGAACATAATTAACGAGATAACCTCCCGTAACAGTGGTAAGATGTCCATTATCTTGGAAATCAAAGCTGATAATACAGTAGTTAGTAATCCGGAAGACATTGCCGAAACTATTAACGAACACTTTACTAATATTGCGCAAGTATTAGCAGAAGATATTCCTTCCGTAGAAGTAAATCCCGAATTCTATCTGGAAACTACTGATAAATCGTTTTCTTTGCAAACTCCTAGTATTGATATTGTATTAAGTCTTTTAAAGAAAATTGATGACAAAAAAGCCACTGGTCTTGACAAGATTCCGAGCAAGCTGTTGAAGATGGCTGCTGGTATTATCGCACCTTCGCTTACCGCTATCTTTTCTAATTCCATTCTCACTGGGCTATATCCAAACGAATGGAAATCGACCAAAGTAACTCCAATTTTTAAAAAGGGTCTTAAATCGGATCCTAACAATTATAGGCCTATTTCTGTTCTTCCGATAATTTCTAAAGTTTTTGAACAAATTGTTTACAACCAACTCTACCATTATTTAAATGATAACAAATTACTATCAAGTTGCCAATTAGGGTTCCGCTCCCTTCATAGTACTCTTACGGCTTTGCTTGAGGCAACAAATGATTGGTCAGTTGACATCGACAATGGGCTACTAAATGGAGTCGTTTTCATCGACCTTACTAAGGCATTCGACACCACTGATCACGAGATTATCTTGCGTAAAATGTCATACATCTGACCAGGCAGCTATCATGTGGTTCTTGTCGTATCTAAGTGGCCGAACCCAAAGATGTAATATCAACGGCAAACTATCAACTGCTCGCGATCTCAAGTGCGGCGTTCCACAGGGCAGTATATTGGGTCCTTTGCTTTCCTAATTTATATTAATGATCTCCCCAACTGCCTGCCGTCCGCTGCGCCTAGGATGTTTGCTGATGACCAGGAGCTGCACAAACATTACACTACCGGCTAAAACGTTAACGGATCTCAAACAAGCCTTAACCCCTGAACTAAGTAACCTAAGCTGCTGGCTTAAAGCCAACAAGCTTAGTTTAAACGTTGCCAAAACAGAGTTAATGTTAATTGGGTCAAGGCAGAGATCATCTGTCCAAAATGAAGATGTCGAAATAAGAATTGACGATCAAATCATCAAGAGGGTTGGACATACCAACTCCCTGGGTGTTACCATCGATGCTCATCTTACTTGGCGCAAACACGTTGAAGAAATAAGCAAGAAAGTATCCTCAGCTATAGGTGCCCTTAAACGGGTGCGACCCTTTATTCCTAAGGAAACTGCCATCCAAATTTATAACGCGCTAATTTTGCCAAACCTTGATTACTGCAGCCCGGTTTGGGACTGTCTTAGTGGCTACTTGAGTGATAAGCTCCAAAAATTGCAGAATCGTGCAGCCAGAATAATTACAAAATTGCCCTTTGATACGAACTCTGACCACCTCCTATCCACCCTTGACTGGGAGAGGCTATCAATAAGACGAAAGAAACAGAAAGCCTTAATGATGTATAAAACAATGAATGGTCTTACCCCGGAATATCTCCAACGTCTTTTCGCTCAGAGCTACTCTAATTACAACCTGAGAAACTCTGAGGGAAAACTGGCATTGCCGAAACCAAGAACCAATTATTTAAAACCTAGCTTCTCCTACAGCGGGGCCAAGTTATGGAATAACTTTCCCGATAGCTTAAAAAATGTCGGATCTGTTGATCAATTTAAGCGAAATCTGAAGAAGGTATCCAACATATCGGATTCCCACACGGCAATCATGTAAAGCAGTTAGTTGTAAATAGTCTTAGTTGTTAACTTGTAATACTCAACTGATGATTTTCCGTGTTTAAATAAAGTCATACATACATACATACATACATACATACATACATACATACATACATACATACATACATACATACATACATACATACATACATACATACATACATACATACATCTAAGGTCTTCCGTTCAATTCCTGTTAAATATTTTGTGAAACCGCTGATCAGTGCATAATGCTTGGCATATATTCTAAACTGAACAGCCAAAATTACGATCATAAAACGACCAAATAAAAAAATATGCATCAACATACTACAAAAACCTTTAATCGAAAGATATACAGAAGAGGAAGAACTCTTGCTTTTGATAATTTTGTCTGGGATAAACGGAACCGATATTTGTTTTGAATAGGCCTGTTACAATCCCGGGTGTACTTAAATTTCACCCTACAAAGATTCCCGGGAAAGATTTAATCATGCGTAAAATAAAACGCAAGTGTCACGCTTCTCTTTTCTTTTGGAGCTTTCAGTGAAGGTGATCAAACCCATATACCCGCGAGTGGTTTATAATTCATTTTTCCGAGTGTTTGATGGACTTTGACAGAACAACGTAGTTCTAACATATAAAATTTGCTCTATATTGTCCAACTTGAAGCTCCTTGAAAGAAGGCATGAACAGATTTACGTATTAATCGTTCTCAGGCGGTTTTAGATGTATTCCTGCTGGGTTCAAAGGGGGTAAATTCTAACATGTCTGAGTTCTAATCTTCTGTTTTAAGTCACCTTAGCAGTAGCAGTTCATACCTTTTTCAAAAACGTAAACTCTGAAAAATTTCACCAAGTGAACTGTGGTTGGTATTTAGTAGCGGATTACCCGCTAACCTTTAATGCCTGGAAGCGCAAAAACTCACTTATAATCAATTTGATGTTAGTTTAGTCTGTGGATTGACTGAACTACCATGTTTGGACAGGAAAGTTCTACACTATATATTCCTGTTTTTTTCTTTTTCTTTTTTTTTCTTTTTTCTTTTTTTTTTTTTTTCAGTTAAAAGGTACCTAAATATGTATATCGGCAACACCTCGGCCGCACTAAATCAGTACAACCTTTAACAATCAGGGGAGTAGGCTCCATTATCAACCGCTGTTTCGGGAAATGAGCCCGCGCTCACCCCTGGAAAGAGAAGAGTCTCGAGTCTCCGGACTCGAGTGAGCGGCGGAAATCGAGCCTACCAGGGAAGATGACCTGAACACCTGTTACGGCAGTGATGTATGCTCAATATAATGAACATCGGCACAACAACAATTCAGTGAAGGTAAGGTGAAGTAACAAGACATCACAAAATAAGGAGGCTCCCTCCTCAGATAGACCCACACTAACAATACTCATATCAACCAGGAACACCCAATGAGTCAAATCAAGCAAAAGCTGTAGAAACGGATTAAGTAAGTACCTTATGGTGTTTGAAGTCTGATTAAAGTGATATTTTTATAAGCTAGAAGAATTTCATCTGTTCGGAATCCTTAGCTAAGATTTTAATTGCCCGAAAATTTTAGGGAACAAATTCTTCCTTTGAGAAAATGCTAGCTGAAATGAACTTCCCACGAACTTTCTAGGGAATTATTGTCTTTCCAAAAATGCTAGTTGACGTTTTTGACTGCCAAAAACAGCAATTACTACCTTTCCGAAAACCTCAGGGGCTATGATTTCCACATTTCGAATCTTTTAGGCTACGATTCAGTTACGAAAATCCGAGTGAACTCTTTAATCGACACCGAAAGTCTAAGGCGAAATACCCTCCACTGAACAGATAGCTACCGAAACTTGTCGTTGGGTGCCCCTGATTAACGATAGAAACTGCTAAGTCTGTTTAGATATGTTCAAAGTCAATGGTCCTGTGGGCGCTGATATTTCAAGATGAAACTCAGTCGCTTCGGGACCACTTTCCCTTCATCGGTCGCACGTTGCGAGAATTCAAACCGGAAATTGAAATCTATGTTCATGCCGCTGGGTCGCAGAGTTGGGCCTGTTGGGCGTCTTTCCATGGTGTTACGGTATCCTGTTCGTACCACGGACACCGTCACGTCTTCTGCTATGTGTCCGGGAGCCGAGAGCAAAAATGTTTAGCCACTGGCAGGTCCGCTTTCTTTGTGACTGAGCGCAGATATTCACAGAACCTATCCCCGAACCTGCGTCCAGTTTCAGTTCGCAGTTCTTATCAAGTCTCCCGCTAACACCAGTTAGTTGCATTGTGTAAGATAATTCGTGAGTTTGAAAGAACTTTGCTAATGTGATACAGAAGAGATCTACTCATTGGACCTTGATCCATAAATTTACCCCCAAGGTCACAAAAACCCATTCTGACCAGGAAACGTTGGTATGCTAATAAGAATCTTTGTATTTTTGACGTGATTAATAGAGCTATTAAATAATTGTGACTTTTTATACTGAACCAAAGACACCACCTTAAAGATGAATTCGTGTCGTTGGTTGACATTGAATACAACGTTTCACTATCAGGCCCTATCAACAAGCTAACAGTCATACGAAATCAGAGGACCTTTCCTCACTAAATTGAACTGTTTTGTTGTCTATTCAGTAGGGCGTGCGTAATATTCCATCAATGCTAAACAAGTGAATACGCCACTTTCGAGTGGTCCCAAGCTTGTAAATAGAGGAATTTTACTTGCAAATGAATGAAAAGTCATTTTAATATGAAAAGCATTGTACTAGGCTTCCGTTTAAAAAGACGGTGAAAGCAATTTGCAAAATGTAAAATTGTCTCGGCCTCCCTAAGCAAACCAGGCAACCTGAAACAAACGTAAGGGGCCCAACATCATAACATTACTTCTTTCCGAAGATATCGCTCGATTAATCACTGGATTTAAGCTTTGAACAAAACGTTAAGTCCAAAGTGAAGCGATGCCTTGTTTGATGTAGGTATCGCTCGATTGATCACTGGATTTAAGCTTTGAACAGTGGAATGTCAGTGAAGTCCAAAGTAAAGCAATTCGTTGATGCAAGCATGAAGACAAAACTGTATCAGTGGATGTTGTTAGTTATCATTGCTATCAATATCCAGGCTGTTTACCTTGGTAAGTGGATGTTTATATTCATTTTTTTTTTTTTGCAATAAAAGTCCAGAGGCTACGTGTTCATGACTTCTCTACGCCGTATTTGAATGCCTAAACTGTTTAACTGTAACGAAGCCTTTAAATACTGTTTATTTAGGATTACATGCATTTTGTAGTTTCAGTCTTCTTATTGTTGTGATCTAAGGCTGTTAAAGGTCTCGGTTAGTCCACACACATATTTTGTGAATTCTAGGATGTGTTGTTTATGAGCTTCAATATTTCGTGCTTCATTTGAACAATGATTTCCATTGTCGACATGTTTGATGTTTGTCCTGAGATTTTGTAACTTAGACCTCCTTAATGGAGTACTGTCACGCAAAGTCTTGTTACGAGTTTTCTCAAATTGCGAGGAGGTACCTTTCAAGCTGTAACACATTTCCTCCTCGTCATCCATGGGCAGAGACAACCGCAAATAGTTTCAATGCACATATTAAGTACTTCGCAGGAAAAATGTTCAACTGTTGCAAACACATGTGGGTTCACATCTAAATTACCCGACACGGCGTCTTAAAAGGCTTCTGTTTGGAGTACGCATCCTTTTATTTGTATCGTTTACAAAGTTTGCCACAGAATAATTGTTATTTGCTTGTCATGGTCGGCTGGTAGCGTTTGGTATTCTGATGTCTAGAGTTCCCCGAACCTTGATACCGATCGAGACGCCAAACATTTCTACGAATAAAATACGTAGCTAATGGACATTCAAGCTTACAATGAATTGAGGGTTCTGCCATGAAAAAAGGAGAGAGTTTGTGATAGAGACGTTCTACTGAATAACTCTTAGTAAAAGAGGAATTAAGTAAATACGATTAAGGTGACTAGCGCACAAAAATACTTAGTGGTTTATGGTTGGCATGTGCCAATGACGTCATATGTTGGCTTACGGACGAAGAGACAGGTGCAATTTAAACCAAGCAACAACTCACAATTGACATACGAAAGTACATGAAAATGGATGTCATTAACACCCACATGGAAAATCACGTCAGTAGTAGACGTTTAAATTACCACAAAACGGAAGTGGTTTCTGCTAGTTCTGTGGACAAGCAAAGTCACGGAAGAAATCTCGTGACGCTTCAAAAATTAAATGTCTGAAACATGTTAAGATCATGTCACTAATCATTTGTGAATGACACACACACAGGAGGAATTTCTTTGGCGTGCTCGCCACGTGTGATAGGTCTGGCCCATCTCTTTGGTCACTTCAGTAATTCATAAGTCAACGCTCACTTTGTTGCACGTCTTGGCGTGTTCGTGCTCGTCCATCGTGAATGTGCCAATATTCTGAGAGGGTGCCAATATCTTAAATCCCACACATTCAGCAAATACCACAGACACCCCAATCGCAATCTGTTAGAAAACTGCGAAAACTGAAGCTGTAATAATAATTTTCTCAGAATTCTGAGAAAATTCCAAAACTCTGGTGATAAAATATCAACACCGCATGAAAACTATGCGTTGTGCGTAGTCGCGAAGATATACACGCCAAATGTGCTTTTAATATTTTGGAAATTTTACGACAGTGGAGTTGTCACCATACTCGATCTCACTGTTAACAGCCCAAAATCAACACAAATCGATCCGAGCTGTTTAAAGCCTTTTCGCAAGCGATTTTAGGGTAATGTAGAGCTCCTCGTCAACCAGCTGATAAACCAGATCAAGACAGTTGTATAAACTTAGGGATAATTTGTTTTACATCCCCTTGACTGGCTTTATGTCAACTACGAAGCCATCCGCTAGAGCAACGAGCTTTCATCTTTAATTTCAGCCAGCCTTCGCCGGAAGAAAGACCTCATGGCTAACCGGATTTCCAGGTGGCAAACGTTCGAAAGATCAGAAATTTAAAAGTTGCAATGAAAGCATTACAGTGTCACATGTAGACTAATAGCGTTTTTATCCCTCAAAGTAAAAAAAAAAACAGCATGAAAACAAGAAACCTTGCGACTTTTGCGTAGGCCTATCCAAATTTAGAAATGCTGTAAAACGGAGGTGGTCTGGTTTCTTTTCCCAAAAACAAAATTCTAAATTAGAAATTTTATTCTTTTTGGAATACACACGACCTCAACAGGAAATTGTTTATTTTTATAAGTATCCGGATCCCGACTTGTTTTCTTCAAGTTACCATGATCTCCTTGTCATAGTAGTCTCAGGCTATGTCTACACTATGCTGGATAGCATTTTATGCCGTTCTGAAAAATACTCCGGCCTGGTGTGAACGGAAGTGGCCCAAAACCGCCGCCATCTTTCCACTAGAATCCAATCCTTGCTCCTCGTTGTTGATTTGTTTCGGTTCGATTCTTTGTTCACACTACTCCAGAAAGTGTCACGAAAACCTATCCGATATGTGACGATTCACTTTCAAGACCGCAGCGGCCCAGAATCGCTCCGACGCAAAAACCGTGCCGAAATCATTGTTTTGAATGTGAACAAAAGCCCTATCCGATATGGTTTTCGTGCCGGCACAAGAGCTATCACAGGGAACCCAGACAATCTGTTTGTGTGACCCTTTGTTATTTTATAGTAAATGTATGGGATTTACCGTATGCTTCATGTTCTAGCGACGAATCGCTTAATATATGTATTGAACAACGCTAAATAAACGTTAAATTGTCTTACCTGTCGTTTACTATCGTCCTTTTGCCTCAATACTGATATTTTAAGTGATTTTATTGGGTTTTGTCTTCGCCGCCGACTGTGCCGTTTCTTATGAGGCACAGTCGGCGGCGAAGACAAAACCGATAAAATCGCCTCACTTGGCAATCGGCATTTTCGTTGCGTCATGCTAGTGTCGGTTTGTGGTTTTAGGATTCAATAGACGGTGACTGTTGAGTTTCGTAACGATCCAAGAAGCGATTAAAAATATGAAATCATGCAAACAAAAACGAAGCGGACGTATTAAAATAAATACAGTTCCAATAACTACAAAATATTGTCATAAAGGCATGAAGAGAAGTTACTTGACTCCTTTTGCTGGTCATGAACACAAAATATACTTCCAATAACGCAGGTATCAAGTCATGATAACGTCAAAATATATTCATTTTAACGAATCGTTATTCATTAATTTTGCGTCGTTTTCAAATCATTAAGCATTTTTGCATGTTCTTAAACAACCATTTACACAATGATGGAGCAGTTTGTATGTGGTGCTCACGCCGTTTTTTAGTTCAATAACGAGAATAAAATATAACAAATGAGTTTTTCACACACAAAAAAAAACCGCTTTTAGAATAAAACTTGAAATATGAACCTTTCCATTCAGATATGAATGTTTTAATTGTATAGTGCTGTGTGAAGTTCTTACTGTTGAGAGCATGCCGGCGAAACGTCGGCACTATATAACCATCACCCACAAATGCTCTCGGATGGTCAGTATCGTTTTATGCCAACATATTGGCCACTGCACTAAAGGGCGAAGAAATCCAGGAATAGTGACACTTTTTTTCTGAACTTTGATAGTACAACTGTACATTTTTAGTGACGTGAAAGACATGTACTAAGTTGATGTGTTTGTAGCATCACACATTAAAAGTTCTGCGTTATCGCAATTTTAACAGTAAGTTCTGCTTCCCCCCACCTATCCACTCAATTGCCTAGAAGTTGGGTCCAAAGAAAAGGTACGTAGACTGGCCGAAGGATAGACTTATCCCAAACTTTGTCAAGATTGACAAATTCCTGCTTCAAGCCCGTTCGCTTACAGCTGTACAGACTGCTTTGTTCAAATAAACTTTTCATGATTGATTGCAGTTGTTTGAAAGTATAATTTTACATTTTGATAAAAATAAAGTTTTGCACCAATTTTGCTCACAACTAGCAGAAAAACTTCATTTTACGGAATTTCAGCTTCAGGGACATTTCTGCCACAAGATATTTATGCAAATCATCCAAGCATTTCAATTTATGCTTATGTACGGTCTTAGGAAAGGCATTTCCGCACAAAGGTGCAACTTATATTGCAGGTTCATAAATGGTTCCTCTGATGTTCTCCCTGTTTAGATGCTCCACCAACCTTCTCTGATCCAGATGCGTTAAAAAAGGCGTTCAGAGCATCGCCAGTATTGACTAAAATCAGATTGAACTGTAAAGCAAATGGAACACCCCCTCTTAAATACATATGGCTAAAAGATGGACGCAGAATACAAACGAGACGAATGGACCCGTACCTTAACACCTCAATTTGGTTTCTAAGGCTGAGGGATCTACTGCCTAGCGATTCTGGGAACTACACCTGTATAGTGTCCAATCCATATGGCAGTATAATTCACACTTACACCCTTAAGGTTGTTGCTGGTAAGTACGCACAATTACTGTTTCAGTTTGTTTAACAGTTATGCGTTTATATAATTTGCAGAAACAAAGAGGAGCAGATTCGGCAATTTCATCAATTTTAAAGCATTCAAACAGGACAGAATTCTAACTAAAACTTTCTTCACGACTAGGGACTGCATAAACACACATTCTCCTAATACCTTACGAGGCACGTAGGGCCTTTACGAGGTCCCTCCAGGCTACCTCTGTCCTTTGTAAGTCGTTCTGCATGCACCCAGGTGATGTCAGCTTTCTTTAAATACCATAACACAGTCCTCCTCCAAGTGGTCCGTGGCCTGCCCCTTGTCCTTATTCCCTTGGAAGCCCAGGTCAGTAAAGTACGTGCATGTGCACCGACATCTATGGGCAGGGCATGGCAAAACCATTTACACGCTGGACTACATGCTGTCCAATAATGTAACTGTAACTTTTAAATCCAATAATTTCAAAATTGGACAGGCATGAAGAGACGTTACTTGTTAATTACTCCTTTTGCTAGTCATTACCAGGAAATATACATTCAATAACGCAAGTACCAAGTTCAATAACGTCAAAATACATTCATTTTAACGAACGTCATTCAATAATTTTCGTTGTTTACAAATTCACTTCATTAAGCATTTGATTTTGCATATTCATAAACATACATTAACAAGTATAAGCAACCATTTACACTATGGAGCATTCTATAGTGCTAAAATACAAACATAAACGCCATTTAAGGTGGCTCCTACCGGTTTCCAGCATTTCAAACACAATTTTTTTGGTGGATCATTACTACCAATCTTTATACGTTATTACCTTTAAGTGGTATCAACAAAAATGCCCAATCATTGGTGAACAAGTAATGAAACTTTTTTGACATAACAGGTTACCATAGCAACACCATAGCCTGTTAAAAACACCCCTTATTTTAGCTTTAAGCGACAATAACTCAAAAACGAGCTCGGTGACCCCCATTTTTTATTTTCGGAAAATGATTAGCATAATATAATAAAACGTTTTGCAAAGTATAAAAAAAATAGTTTGAGCGGATTCAGAGCCACCTTAACTTTTCGAAAATTTAAGGTGGCTCTGAATCCGCTCCGACTTTTAAAGGTGCAAAAGGTGGCCTTGGGGTGTACTTCAAAATTTCCTATAAAAGACAAGCATCGATTTCCTTGACACTACAACATCTTTTCAAAGTATGATCAAAGTTTATTATCTTGATTGGTTTCCAAGCAACAGCTGTTACTATAGCGACGGTAACACGAGGCTTCTCATTTTGACAAAGGTCAGTTTATCTCGAAATCCAGTTAGACACTTCATAACGAAACTTCAAGAGTGTAAACTACTCAAGTCTCGCAAGTTGTAGACCAGATTAGAAAAGAATCTGTAAGAGCGTTTTCAAGTAAATTGCAAATAAACTTTTAAAGGCCGGTTTTGCTCATTCCCTCATTTTTCTCTGAACCCTTTGCAAGGAAATGTTAAACTTGTACACTTTTCCTCTCTGTTCAAGGAATCATCATGGTAGCAATGTATTTTCCACTTACATCAACCCTCCTTGGTGGCTCGGTGATTGTGATTATTTAAGTACGAATTGGCTAAATTTATGCATGGATAAATTTATCCCTTTATGCATGAATATCGAGATCTTCTTCAAAATGACAGACCACGCGTTACTGTCGCTATGGTAACAGCTGTTGCTTGTAAACCAATGAGAAAATAAATTTTGAACATACATCGAAAAGATGCTGCCTGTAATGTCAAGGAAATCGAAACTTGTCTTCTATAGGAAACTTTGATTTCAACATGTACATCCCAAGGCCAAACTGTAGTATCAAGCCTCCTTAATACCTAGTTCGGTAGGTGGACAAATGTGCAAGTATTATAAATGGTTTAGTGTCCATTGTAGGATTTTCGCATATATAGTCATACTTTAAACATGTGCATTTTTTCTAACCTATTGTTTACTTTTCTTTGAAGCTAAACAAAAAACACGACCCATTCTACAAAGCGGCCTTCCAAGGAACACAACTGTAGAGATTGGGGATAATGCGACAATGAAATGCATCGTGGTAAATAGCGCAACACTCCCAGATATCAGGTGGCTGAAATGGGATAAATCCATCACATCTCTATCAAAAATTAAGACCAATCTACAAACAAGATCATACAAAGTTATTGATTCGCACCATTATACCACTATACGAGTTGGCGAAAATTATGGTGTCCAGTTGAGAATTAATAATGTTACAGAGGCTGATTTTGGAATATACACTTGCTCTGTGAGCAACAGTATTGGTAAGGATAACAGCAGCGCATTCCTCAACAGATATGAAAAACCCACACGTCCACCAAAAGGAAGTAAGTAATAAGAGATTCTCATGCAAACCTTACCTTTCTGGAGTTCCTTTTAGCTAATGCATATAGCTGGGCTATGTCAGTCCACACCCGTTTAAATTTTCATGCAATACATTATTTTGTGTAAATAGTGAATGAAGTTCCTGTCCTAAACTGAACACATTGTAACAGCCTTGCATGTAGAACACTGCCCAACGTTGGAGCGAAATCACATCTGCATCTGCATAACTGCACTTACGCGTAAATTTACGTACGATGGAGTACACATGTGCGTAACAAATGACAGGGCATAATGAAGAGAAAATAGGGGGGCACTTCAGGGATCAAAAGTGCCGCCTGATCTTCTTCAAAACATTCAAAAAAGAAAGAATGTGAGGAATGTGGAAACAAAAGGAAAAATGTAAGGAATGTGTAAACAAAAGGGGAAAAATGTAAGGAATGTTCCGCTGTTGTTATGTTAAGGAATTCACCCAGTTTCTTTGATATGCGAAGGAATTCATCCACTATCCTTGTTATGTAAAGGAATTTGTCCCGAAGCTTTCCGAAGCTGTCCCGAAGCTAACTGTCAGATGAATATTTCTTTATTATTTGTTTCCATAGGGATCCGAAGCTATCCCATAGCTACCCCTAAACTGCCCCAAAGCTGACCCTGTAATTCGTGAAAATTGTTGGAAAAACGTCTTACACGAATAAAGACTGATGATTTATTGTTAACAAAATGTGTTTTATTGAAAACATTTAAACAAACCCTAACCTTCTTACACGTTCCATATTTACATAATTCATATCAAAAGGTAATTCCATCATTTTTCGAAGCCATTGTACAAAATGATAACATTCTACCCTAGGACAATGATGTTTGATTGGATTGTCATGATGACCACAGGAAATTACAGATTGTAACCTTGCCATATCGTTAAATTTAGGACAACCAAGATGTTCTAAATTGAGAGAAGGACTGCCTAACTCTTCCAAAATCTGTTTTTCAATATATCCTCCTTTGTAGGCCACTAGAGTTCTTAAAGGAGTCTTGCTGTTTTCATACAAGCTAAGCACTTCGCTTTTCACAGTTGTCTGTGGTCTTGCAAGTTCCGTTCTTCGTGGAGTAAAAGGAAGACCAGTGATTTCTCTTCTCACATAGTGGACCCCGCGTCGATGTTGAAGAGGAAGTTTGTGGTACTCTTCATCAGGTTTGAAATGAAAGGATCCGTAGGTTTCTCCACGCCAATCACACCATCCTAATTCTCTTGTGACGAATTTCGGCGAAATCGTTAACCGTTTGTTCCCCCTTAAAATGAATCCGTCTATGTCAATGACATACAGACTTTTTCCAGCGGGGAAACGTTTTCAGAGATTGAGACAGAGGTTTAGCAACACTTTCTTTCCAACACTATCAAGAGGGAAATCTTGTGGACCCAGCAAAGCAGTTGTCCTCTCTAAACTTGGCACACTATACTCTGTGAACTGTTCGATAGCGTAACGGTAACTGTGTCAGGTATTCGTGGTCAAGTCATATAAGTAGATTGGTTTATTCATTTCTTTTGCAAGATTGACGCTCCGTCCTAATCTTCCTTAAACAATGGGTACACCGTGAGGCGGATTGGAAAATGTCTTTGAGAAAACAATCAAGATATCTGCTTTGTTTATAGCTGTATAGTCTCGCATGATCGCTATCCTCTCTTAATAAGGGAAATGGATGAAGATTGAATCCTCCTCATAACAAGCTCTAAACGCTACCTCATCACAACTGTCTGTCACTGCAAAATTATTCTTTAGAATGTTTCTGTCTGATAATAAGACATCGGTCGCATCATCTTCATAGGAAGTGCTCACGATGTCTGAACAATTGTTGCTGTGGCTTATTTTCCATAAACAAAGATCAGACGCCTTATCCAAGTCCTGCTTTATAGCAGTAATTGTGTCAGCCAACATCTGATCTGTTGTGGTGTAACAGCGGAACGGTAATCCTCTCAGTATAGCCAAAGAGACAATGGTTGAGGTCATTCCTCTATTAGTAGTAGTGATAATTGTTGGGTGAGAAACCATCTTAAATGAAGTTACACTTGTATGAAGGAGGTATAATCGGTTTACCTAAAGAGATAGTTACGTGTTTTGTCCACTAATTGAAACCTCCGTACTTATGTGTTTGAAGAGGTACGGTAAGGAAGTCATCTACGGTTATGTTATGCTAAGGAAGACATCCGCTAGTGTTATGAAAGAAAATCATCCTACTTGTTGTTGTTATGAAAAGAAAGTCACCCTTTTTTGTTGTTGTTATGTAGAGGAAGTCATTCCCTGTTATGAAAAACCATCCTGCATTGTTATGTAAAGGTACCCTTCTCGATTACTTATAAAAGAAATAAAGATAGTTGAATGAAATCAAACGAGTTTGATTCATCCTTCTATCCGTGCAATGACCCCTGGGACAGACAAAGTCAATGACAAGAAGGCGGAAGTGAAAGCAAAAAGAAAGGGGTTAGACGAAAAGTGGATGCTAGTGGTAAATTCACTTTACCTGGAGAAGTCAAAAGAAAGATTGAATTTGTGTACGGGCGCGATGGTGGCTGTTTAGCAGAACAAAACGGAACTAATGGAGAGGAAAAACCTCTTTCACCAATTAAAAAAAAGGAGATAAAGGCGTTTGAAGACCTGATAAAGCAATTACCCTCAGAAGTCGATGGTAAATGCTCCTGTAACAGGAGAGACAAAACAAAACAGCGAACTAACAGGCTATGAAGCAGATGATAAAATCGAAGCTGAAGATAACCCGCCTTTGAACTGTCCATTTCACGAAATACCAGTTCATCACAATGTGTCTAAGAACGGGTGGGAATATGTAAGCTGCGTGGGTGACAATTGTCCAGTTTGGTTAGCTGAAGAGAAAGCAGAACCAATCTTATCAGCTTTAGAGGTTTCAATTCATCCCATCATCAAAGCAAGTTCTCAGATCTGTTTTTGTCAAACAGAAAAAAGTAGAGGGCGCTGCTTCCTTACATGTCGTCAAGTAACACCCTGCGGTTTCTTCCAATGGGTAGATCAGCCATGGAGCAGAAAGATTTTGATTGCTCGCGAAATCCGCGCTTCAGAAAAGGAAGATGAAGAACGCTTTACCATCTACGAGGAGCCGAAAGAGAAACCCTACTACCGGTGGAGTGAACCAAATGGACAGTTTGGATTTTACACGGCTAGTCAATGTCAACCCTCACCACATCCACACGCGCAACAGCCACGAGTTCCGCCCGCGCAACATCCACGAGGTCCTCACATGCAACATCCACGAAGTCCACCCACGCATTACCCTCGCAGGTTTGAGCCCTATAAAGAAACACCACGTTCTACTCAGTTTCAAAAACAACCAACTCCACAACCAGCAAGAAGGCAACCTAACCTGAGAAGAGAGGATCAGCAAGTAGAAACTGTTCAATATGGCGGACAATCGTATCAGTGAAGACCTCATACGTATCATGACAGACAGGAATTGGATGACATTGATGTTAACATTGTCTGGCAGGAAAAAAATGGGGAATGGCGAATAGCAAGAGAATTGGCAGCTAGATGATTCCATGTGGAGAATTCAATCGTCAAATACACGCGACGGTGGATTAACGGAAACTCTCTGGGCACGTGTATGAAAGCAATCGAAGTTCCTTCAAGCTTGGAGTCAAAGGCAACACAGACAGAACAAAACGGCGATGAAAACAAGAATGCTAGCCAACATTTTGAAACCTTGTATGATGCCATGTATAGAAAACGCGACATGTGGGAGGGACGATGTTACAGTCTGTTAGATTTATGCCTGTGTGACGACTGTAAGGAAGAGAGACAAGTAGTGTATTATACAGGTTCGCGTGAGGAAATCATTTGTTGGAAACCAAATAATTGTAGTGAATGTAAAAGAGTCCGTTATAGATTCGAGGAGTTTTGAACAAAGTAAATAAAAAAAATGAGCGAAATCTGAAATGTGTCAGTTGTATCCGATTGATTGTGACGGTGGTACGATTGAAAGCCGACCCATCATCACGTGGGATACTACGCGAGGGCAATTAGAAATGGTATTGGACGGAATGAAAGATAGTACCTTTGAATTAGTAAATGTATGCGCCCAAGATGGCTGCAACGTGTTACTTTGTTCTGATGATATTAGGATTTTTTATTTGTTTTCCTACAATCTTTCGATCATCATTTATCAATTTTTCGGTTTATGAAAGACCTTTTACTTTACTGCTGAAATGCCATGGTCCTCCTCGCGTAGTTAGAACAGTGGATGGAAGAAACAAACTTACGCGCTCGATTTCTACTTGGTGCAAACGTGGTCACTTGACGCTTGGTCTGCCTACAAAATTTGATCTTACTATCTACATGGACATCGAATCTAATCCTGGTCCTACATCCTCTCGGATGGTGGGGATACACAGAGAACAAAACGCTTATTTGGGATATGAGTTCTCTGCGTTTTCGACTGCAACGAAACCGATGAACTGGCTTAATCACAATTCACAACACTCTTCTCCATTAGTGCCTTTTGTTCGTCGTACTCAGAGTTTCTGCTACTATTGGAATCTCCCAGGTATTTTATTTCCTCTGGGCAAAAATCGCCAAAGAAAGCTTAGAGGTTGCAGAGCGGGAAAATTGGTTCAAGAAAAGCGGCGGCGCTCGAATAATATTCGAGTTTTGGTTTCTCCCCAAGGCTGTCGATTGAATTCTTCACGATTTACATGCACTATGAAGACTCCCGTTGGACCGAATCCAAGAAATTTAATTGAAATTATTCCTAGCCCGATTAAAAGATACACACCAAGGGCTCGCTGTGTGAATTTTTGCTTGCTAAATGCTCGTTCAATTAACAACAAGACTACCATCATCAAAGACTTTGTTGTCGAAAATAATATTGATCTTCTTGGTGTTACGGAAACATGGCTTCAATCAGATGCTGACAATGAATTAATTATTCGTGATTTATGTCCTTCGGGTTATTCATTTCATCATGTTCCTAGGCCTGGTTCTACTCGTGGAGGTGGAGTTGGCTTGTTATTTCGATCATCTTTTAACTTAAAGTTGCAGCCGCTCAAGAAGTTTATGTCTTTTGAATATATGGATTTGTTATTGTCAAGTACAGTCAATTTAAAAATCAGAGTTATCATTGTTTACCGCCCACCTCCTTCGACTTTGAATGGTTTAACACCCTCATTGTTCCTAGATGAGTTTTCTACGTTCCTGGAACAATACACCACTGATCCTGGTGGATTATTATTAGTTGGTGATTTTAACATACATGTTGACACCTGTGCTTCCCAACACTCAACTGAATTTCTCCAATTGTTGGATGCTTTCAATCTTACTCAATATACACATGGCTCAACGCATAAAGAAGGACACACCTTAGATCTTGTGATTACACGATCTGATGATAACATTGTCTCGAATTTAACAATTGGTTCTCCTTTTGTCATCTCTGATCATGCTGCTGTTCACTTCCAGCTATCGCTCAATAAGCCGCCGCTCGACAAGAAGATTATTTCATTCAGAAAGCTTCGATCTATTGACTTTGATGATTTTTGTGTTGATGTTATGAATTCAAGCCTTCCTGATCTTTTTGCCTCGTCATCTTCATCCTTGGATTATTTGATTGATCAATATAACAAAGTCCTTGCTTCCATACTTGAGGCTCATGCTCCACTGCAAACCAAGACAGTTACTCTGCGTCCGGCTGCACCTTGGTATTCTGAGGAGATAAATAATTTAAAGAGATCCCGTAGAAAACTTGAACGACGCTGGCGAATGACCAAACTTCCTTCTGATCGTAAGTTGTTTGTTGAGGGATGTAATGCTGTCAACAACTTAATTCGTGACTCCAAGAAGAATTATTTCACATCATTAATTAATGAGAATCAGTCAAATTATCAACAGCTTTTTAAGATAATTGATAAACTACTACAAAGGAAAACAGATATTCAATATCCCCCTGCAAATCGCCCACTGATCTCGCTAACAAGTTTATTGAGTACTTCACTACAAAGATAGATAGAATACGGAGTCATATAATGACTGCTGCTCACTCTCATCGAGATACAGTTCCTGTTGTTGACAATGCCTGTCCATATTCTTTTGATAATTTCAAAACGGTAACAGCGGACGAAGTTCATACGTGTATCGTTAAGCTGGCTGCTAAGTCATGTGCTCTGGATCCTCTTCCTGGTTATGTTACAAGAAATGCACTTGGTGTTCTGTTGCATTTCATTTCCAAAATAATAAACATCTCACTGGAATCTGGTCAGATGCCTTCGCAACTCAAGGTTGCCATGTTACGCCCACTCCTTAAGAAACCTTCTTTGGATCATACACAGTTCTCCAATTATCGCCCGGTGTCGAATCTTTCATTTATCAGCAAAGCAATTGAAAAATTGGTAGCTAATCAACTTATCTCTTACATTAATGAATATGGGTTAAATGAGACATTTCAGTCAGCGTACAAGCAATATCACAGTACTGAAACTGCACTCATCCGTGTGCACAATGATATCCTTTCTGCCATTGATAATCGTCGAATTGTAATTTTACTCCTGTTAGACCTTTCTGCTGCCTTCGATACAGTCGATCATGCCATTCTCCTTTCTCGTTTGCGTGTACGATTTGGGATAGCTGGAAAGCCTCTACTATGGTTGCAATCTTATTTATCGAATCGCATGCAATATGTCTCCGTCGAGGGTGGTACCTCTACGAAACATGACCTTGAATGTGGAGTGCCACAAGGTTCTGTCTTGGGACCCATTTTGTATTTGCTTTATACTTCGCCGCTTTCAGACATCGTAAAGAAATTTAACTTGAGCTATCACTTTTATGCTGACGACTCACAGCTATACTTGTCTTTTCAACCAACTGTACTGGGTGATAGGGATCTAGCGGTGTCTAACATCGAGAGCTGTGTGAATGAAATTAATCATTGGATGATGGTTAATCGCCTTAAATTAAATAAAGACAAGACTGAATTATTGGTGATCTCCGCTAAACATCTTCCAAGACCACTCCTTCACGAAATTTCAGTTGCTGGTGAAACTATTAACTCCGTGCAAAAGGCGAGAAATATCGGCACTATCTTCGATAGCCATTTTTGCTTTAATGATCATGTTACTAACATTTGCAAATCTTCGTTTTATCATCTGCGAAATATCAGCTATATCAGGGAGTTTCTTTCAGCGACTACTACTGAATTGCTGGTTCATATGTTTGTAACTTCGAAGTTGGATTACTGTAATTCTCTTTTGTATGGCCTACCAGCCTACACTATAAAAAAGTTACAACACGTCCAGAATGCCGCGGCGCGCCTTGTCACACTTACAACAAAGCATGATCACATTACGCCTGTTCTTTTTAATCTTCACTGGCTTCCCGTTGAACAACGTATTATTTTTAAGATTTTACTTATAACCTACAAGGCACTTAATAACTTGGCACCGTCGTACATTTGTGATTTGATTACATCTTACACTCCATCGCGTCAACTACGCTCATCATCGAAGCACCTTCTGGTTTCTCCATCCTATAACTTGAAAACATATGGCGCAAGATCTTTTTCTGTAGCAGCACCATCATTATGGAATGCTTTGCCATGTGAAATTAGAAATGCTTTGTCTGTGTCTGTTTTTAAAAGTAGATTGAAAACGTTTCTTTTTAGAAAAGCTTTTTATAATTAATTTTAGCTGTTTTAAGTGTTAATTTTAAAGTTTTGTAAGGCGCCTTTGAACAGTAGGATACTGGCGCGGTATAAATCTTTTATTATTATTATTATTATTAAAATGCTTTGTTGTAAAATGGGATGGGTGAAAAGGGGGATCAGGTGGATGATGTCATAGCTAGTAACGTGTTCGTTGAATTACGTGAGTTTCAAAATGGAAATCGTCGCTATTGGGGTCACGGTGAAGATTCGACTATCTCTGGTAACGACTTATTAAAGTGGCACAGTATAAGGGATACAATTGTGTTTTCAAGTAAAGTGAAATGGAGATTCATAAATGTCAACGATGCCTACGATTCGGTGGTGGGGAAGATTAACGCGGAAGAGAGTTTGTTTGTCTTTTCTAATTTGACGACAGCAGGCATCTTTAGTAATGCAACGACGGATTTATTAAGGGACGTCACACATCTCGAGAAAAGAGAAGGTATTGCCTTTTTCGAACACCCACGCGAACAATTTCGCGGAGTGCGCTATTACAAGTTGGAGGTAGTGTCAATTGAAATAAGGGATACCTTTGGGAATACACTCCCACCCACGCACGTCTGTCGTATGAAAACTCTGCTGACACTGCATTTTAAACGGAGACAGCTATAAAATGAGACAGCTCTCACGCTATCGATCGTAGTTGAATGATGGCTTTTCTATCAACACACGTTAGTTTTTTTGTAATGGCAAATAATGAGAAGGGTGAGTAAATCCCTAATATTAGCCCTTCAACCTGAAACCTTCAGAGAATTGGGAATTGACCCTGAGTTACCCAAGGATGTCTCCCATTTATCTGTGTTCCAACTCCTATTACCTAATTTAACATTTACTGGTTATATAACCTTTATATGCTGGTTGGATAAAGTCTACCCGCTAGAGGAGAGTTGAAAATGGTATAGAAGGTTACAAAACCTCTACAGATCACACTCACCTTCTATTCTACAGCTGATCAGTCATCGAGTGCGTCTTTGGGTTTTAGAACGGATTTACGGTTAAAATGAAACCTAAACTGAAACAAAACTATGAGAACCCGAAAACTCCAGGAGCGTTGGGTGGAATACAACGATTTGCTAAAGCTCAAGGAATTACTTACCGTGAGGCGAAATCCATTTTAGAAAAAAACTTATCGTATTCCCTTCACAAACCTGTTAGACGAAGATTTAAGACCCTTCCGGCCTTAGTGTTTAATAGAGATCAACGATGGGTTGCTGATTTGGTGGAAATGCAACGTGTTTCACGTTACATTGGTGGCATACGATACCTTTTAACCGTCATTGACGTGTTATCCAAGTTTGCTTGGGTAAGACCGTTAAAAAACAAGACGGGGAAAGAAGTCGTCAAGGCCTTTCACAGTATTTTGAAGACTAGTCAGAGACGATCTCTAAACTTGCAAACGGATAAAGGGAGAGAATTTTACAACTCCATTATGCAACAGTGGTTAAAGAAAGAAGGTATTCATCACTTTTCCACGCAAGAGGATGCAAAAGCTTTAGTTGTAGAAAGGTTTAACCATACAATAAAAGGAAGAATGTATCGTTATTTCACGGCAGCCAACACGCTCAAATACCTGAATGTCTTACCCGACCTTGTTAGCCAATACAATGCAGACCGTCATAGAAGTATAGGCATGGCTCCTAAAGACGTCACTATCAAAAATGAAAGTCAAGTGTGGAAGAGATTGTATGGAAAAAGACTGAAGAAGTTTGAAAAACGTGGACACTTTCGAGAAGGAGATCTCGTGCGATTGAGTGAGCGATTACAAACGTTTAAGAAGGGATACTTGCCACAGTGGACAGAAGAAGTGTTTTCTGTGAAAAGGGTGGTTCCAGGACCTGTCATTTCCCATAAGATTGAAGAAATGGATGGAACACCGGTAAAAGGTACTTTTTACAAAGAGGATTTACAAAACGTGACAGTGGATGACGATACTTTGTGGCGAGTCGAGAAAGTATTTAAACGACACGGTAAACAAGCTTTAGTCAGATGGAAAGGTTGGCCCAAGAAATACGACAGTTGGGTCTCTCAAAGTGATTTGAAATCATGGAAGAAATCTACTTGACGTTACCTAGTGATGGCGGAGGAATTCAATATGATGCCTCAAATAAGAACAATAGTTTCAAAGTGAAATTACCTAACCCTCTCAGATTTCGTGGAAATGACTGGCAGGTTGGTTTGGCAAGCATTTCATTATCCTTACAAAATGAATTTCATGATGCTATATTGAAAAAGGTTTCCATCGACAACCGTCTTAGCAGCGACAAATGGTTATACCACTAAACTAAATAGTGAAAACAAACGGGAAGTCGTCTCAAGATCAGCCCAGGGAACGGTGACTGTGGATAATGTTCTTGAAGATGAATCCATTCACGATGGAGTATCGTTTATGCAATCGTTGATCAGAAAATTACAGCAAAACTCAGCTCTCTATTTTACCTCTAACGAGCACAAGTATACGGTCGACCAAGAATGGAAAAATCCGAATACTAATGTGGAGTATTTTCATTCCTTCAACTGGACAAGTGAAGTCTCTCTTTTAATTGATAGTAGTCGATGTGATCGAAAGACTACGGACATTTGGACAGAAATTAATTTATTGAAAATGCTTGGCGAAATTACAATAGCCCATTATTTTCCAGGTCCTCAACTCAGAATGATACACTACAAGTCCCCACCTGAAAACGAAATGATCGCAGGTAGTAGAGTACCAAACATTACTTTGACATCAAATGGGGTGATATTAAGACAGCAACAGAATTGGGAGTTTCCAAATCTGAATTGGGGATGGTTTGAAAACAACTTCTTTAAACGATCTCGCTCGTTACATGTTTACTGTAACGCTGGTAGTAGTACGATTGTTGGTGAGAAAGCCGGACAGATCTGTTGCGAGAGATACAAGTGACACCTAACAAACGAGAGGGGAGAATTTACTTTGAGCCTACTCATATCCACTACTTACCAGTAAGACAGGAAATATTTGATTACTTTGAGGTTGAAATTGCTGAAATAAATGGAAGATTAGCTGATTTAGGAAAAGGACCTACCAATGTCACCTTACATTTCAAACGTCAGCTATAAAAGGGGGATATCCATTCTAAATTTTATTTTCAACCATGCGCCGAGGAAGCCTTAGACGATATAGTCCCACCTCACAAGACGGTGGTGGATTGTTAAGTAAGATCCTTTTTCCGTTAATGAAAAGTGGTGTCAGAAGAGTACAAAAGAGAGTAGAGAACGCTGTTAAACGTAAAGCGACACAGGTTATCGATCGAGTTAGTAAACGAGCAAGAAGAGGGGTGATCGACGTGTTAGGAGAATGAGCGTGCGGAGGCAATTCCTTCAATCAGTAATGACTCCAATACCTTCTCGCGTTAGTTTCCGCGTTTGGAAAAGAGGAGCGGCTAAACAGAAAGGAGGACGTATTTGGTCTGGTGCACCGCACATTCTAGATTAATCCACAAGAAGGTATATAAAACATCTTCAGACAAAAAGTATACGTCAGAAAGGAGGAGGAGTAGGACGGAGGTATAAAAGAAGAAAGCAAACACAACATAGACATAATCGTCGACATGGCAGACACAAGTAAACCCTCTCTTGAGGGGTTAAACCCTGTTGTTCAGGTGTTTGACCTCCCACCAGATGTCTCGATGCTTGAGTACCGAATGTCACTTGTGAAAACAGTCACCAGCGGGATTCACCCTCTAGAAGTGATTATGCCTGCAACAAATGCATTTATAGATTTGGGGAGAAGTTACTTTGAAGTGGAACTACAGCTGAAGAAAGCAAACGGAACTAACATTGCTGATGGAGAGAATCTATTCCCTGGTCAGAAATTGATACATACGATGATAAAAAAATGTTCTATCACCTTTAACGGAACTCTCATCAGTGCTCAATCCAACACCGACGCCTACAGAGCTTTCTTTGAAACCTTGCTAAACAATGATCGTTTAGACGGAGACACCATTCTGAAATTGCAAGGATTTCAACCACAAGCGCTCAACATGCCCACACCTTTGACAGCTAACAACCTGGACAATGCGACACCCCATGACGATTATAGGGCTCTTTCTCAGTCACAGAAAAATGCTGTGTTATCCATGAAGGCTGAGCAAGTTCACTATCAAGGTGGAAATCTTCAAACCACATTCAGAGGCTTTCCATTTAGGAAAACTCCTTGTCCCGATGATGGAAATGGTAGTTAGCTTTTATTTCCATGAACCCAAGTTCTTTCTGAATGGAGTGGGACAAGAAGGACGCTTAAACGAGGTTGACATCAAAATGACCTTTCACGCTTGTCAAGTAACACTGGCAGCTCCCTTAAAGAACAGTTTGAAGGCTAAGAGAGATAAAGGCAATTATGCTAGATATCCTCTCGTGAGATCAGAAGTGCGTATATTTGCCCTACCCTTTGGGCAGACAGACTTTGACGAGGATCGCGTTTTTCTTCATCGTATACCAGATAGAATGATTGTAAGAATGCTTCATCAGAATTCCTTCAACGGAGATTATGCCTAAAATCCCTTCTCCTTCCAACAGTTCGGCTTGCTGTGGATGAAGCAGTTAATTAATGGTGAAGAATATCCTTACAAAACCACACTGTCTCTGAATGCTGGAAATGGTAACAAAGATTTGGTAGGTTATTTTCGCTTCTTGCAAGCAACATCAGCCCGGAAAGACAATAAACCCAACCTTCTAAAACCAGAAGAATGGGGTTATGGAAAGAATTGTACACTCTACATGTTTGACAATGTACCAAGTGGTAATGCGGATGGACCGTTGATGAATATCCAGCTAGAGGGTGGTGCTCGACTGCAATTCCGTCTGAATGCAGTATTAGCTCATGTGGTGACTATTGTTATCTTTGGTGAATTTGAGAACGTGATGGAAATCACCAAAGAAGGCGGTGTGTTATACAATGCTTTCGGATCATAAATAAAAGAAGACAACTGGAAGCAAAGAGTTACATTTACGAGATGGAGCTCATACCGACAACAGATTTACAATTAAGAACTTTAGCAGAAGATGATGAAGATTTAGCTCCCTATTTTGCTGGTGTTTTATGACAATACTTCATCCGTTTCTCCATCATCAGAGAAATAATTCTCCGTTTCTTCTTCTTCTTCCTCAAAAGGCATCTCAAGATCATCCAAGATTAGATAACTGATTTTTTTTTCTCACATAGCTTTCAGCTTTAAATAGTGTTTCTTTATTAAATTCCCCCCAATCACCTCTCTCTTTTTCAATAACTGTTTGCTGACTTTCTTTACATAAGAAAACAACGGATGACTTGCTTTAAATATCAATTCAGTATTTATTAAAATATCAAATTACATCAGTTTCAAAAATGACAACGTGTGTAGTGGAGAATGTTAACAAATTTTATTCGAAAACTGTTCAACTTCCTCTAACAATTCAATATCGTATTCGTTCGCATTGTCTTCTAGCATCTGTCGCTGAAAACGTTCAAGAGCATCACTTTCAAAGCGGTCGTTTTGAATGGTTAAACGTTCTTCTCTCTCATTTCGCGTACAGTTCACAAGGAAAGAGTCAATGTCATGTCTGCAGTTTTCATCCCCCTCTCGCTGAATTTCTGCTGACATCCGCTCTATTTGCTCTGTCATATCATCGTCCGTTTCATTCTTATCAACGTCTTGTTGATTTTCTCCGGCGTTAATTTGCTGCATCAACTCATCCAAGTCTTGTTGGAAACGGTTTTCTTTCTCCTCCTGTAAGCGTTTTATTTCTTCCCTCTTCAGTTTCCTACGTTTCGCATTCTTTTCTAACATCTGTTGATATTTTTCAGGGTGACTTCTTCGATAATTCCTTGTATATTCGCATTATTTTCTTGTATCAGTGTAAGGCATTGCTGTGTTTTTCTCCTCGTAGAGGATGAATTTTCACGATTAAACTCTTTGCGTTGTTACCCTTTTTAAACTAAAACAATACCAACGTACTGAGAATGGAAGAATAAACAATGGATGAGTTCCTTAGCATAATAACGGTGGATGTATTCCTTTAAATCGCTGAGCGGATGAAGTCCTTTGCATAGTAATAATGGATGTATTCCTTTTCATAACAGAGACAGTGGATGACTTCCTTAGCATACCAAAGAAACTGGATGTATTCCTTTGCATATCAATATCTTTTAAATCCGACAATAAAGCGCATGTAAAACTAAACCTTTTCGTTAGGTAGACATTCGCACAACCTTACGCTGACGTTTGCTCAAGTTATTTTTTAACTCTACAAGTGCTTTGAAGAACAATGGCTGACACCATGGGCGTGAACAAAAGAAAAACTCTAACGCATGCATCATTTGTTTGGACGAAATCAAACGGTGACGTAATGGATTTAACAGAGCTAGGCAAAAAAGACAAAAACCAGCGGTTTTAGCTGCCAAAAAATCTCACGAAAGTTCATAACCAGTTAAACATAACATTCATTTGACATATCCTTGCTTGAAAGTTACATACTTTTGCAAATTTTCACCTTCATCTTCATATTCTAGCAATGAATTTTCCATTGTTTATGTTTGTAAACAAATCCGTTTAATTCCGAGAAACCTCTCGTTTTTTTCCGAGAATCTTCACGAATTAAAGGGTCAGCTTCGGGAAAACTTCGGTAAGCTTTGGGGTGGCTCTGGGACAGCTTCGGGTTACTATGGCCGAGACAATCAATAACAATGGAATATTATTTGTTTAATTTTTATTCAGGGTTTTCGAGAAACCTCCCTTTTTTCCCAGAATCTTCACGATTTACAGGGTCAGCTTTGGGACAGTTTAGGGGTAGCTATGGGATAGCTTCGGATCCCTATGGAAACAAATAATAAAGGAATATTCATCTGACAGTTAGCTTCGGGACAGCTTCGGAAAGCTTCGGGACAAATTCCTTTACATAACAAAGATAGTGGATGAATTCCTTCGCATATCAAAGAAACTGGGTGAATTCCTTAACATAACAACAGCGGAACATTCCTTACATTTTTCCCCTTTTGTTTACACATTCCTCACATTTTTCCTTTTGTTTCCACATTCCTTACATTCTTTCTTTTTTGTTTAAATCAGGCGGCACTTTTGATCCCTGAAGTACCCCCCTATTCTTCTATGAAGAAAAACGACGAGACATTGGGAATCTTTAAAGAACAAACAAGGGTACTCGCAGGCATGTGTGTATTAGGTTTAGCAGCGACGAAGGCAATGGCGACGAGAACACCACAACAAAAGAGGGTTTAAGGCCGCGCAGGACACACATTACGTATGTATTTGTTTGAAGAGTATGCACGAACCGTGCGACTAATTCTGATGATGCACGGAATATTCATGAGAAGAGTTTTTACATTCTCGATTTATTCAATATATTGTGAGTTCGGCGTATTGCTAATTGCACGTTTGATTGAAATCTCGATATCTGAACATCTTGCACATTTTTTAATATTAAATTAGCAGACTCGTTCGACGGAAAATACTGCAATTTTCTGTCCATGTTTTCATCACGGATATAGACCTTCAGGAGCTGATACACCAGGGAAATAAACTCAGTATGCTATACTGTAAAAATGTGACAGAAGCAAAATTGCAAAAAACAACCTTTACAAAGAAGATTAGACGCTTCAAAGTCTAAGTTTCACAGTTTTGCTCCTATGGAAGCCAAAAACTTTCAAGGAGTCTTGAAAATAAGGCATCTACTTCTGTCACATAACAGAAGAAGTTATCCTTCATCACTAAGTAATAAAACCATTCAGGCTTTACTGCACTTCTCAATTAGCAAACTCGGACACAAACCTTGATCCTTCCAGTTCTAACTTAAGCAGCCTAAAATATCAACATAAATCGCAATCGCAATCGTGATGTAATTCCATCATCCACCAAGATCCCACCTACACCAAAAATTTGGCTCTTAACAGTAAGAACTTCACACAGTACTGTACAATTACACCTTTTGCTGGTCATAATAAATAAACTTTCAAGAACGTAGGTATCACATTCATTAACGTCAAAATACATTCATTTTTACGAATCGTCATTCATTTTCGTTGTTTACAAATTCATTAAGCATTTTTGCATATTCACAAACATACATTAAACACGTATAGGCAACCATTTACATTATGGGGCATTCTACAGTGCCAATATACAAACATTAATGCGGGTTTTTGCTCAATAAGCGGAGAATGAAATTTCAATAACGCAAAACTTTTAATGTTGGACGCTACAAACACATTATCTTGTCACTAAAAAAATTGTTTGTACTATCAGAGTTCTTAAAAAGTTGTAATTATCTATGGATTTCTTCGCCATTTCAGAAAAGTGGAAAATATGCTTGCATAAAGCGATACCACTGTGGAAACATTTGTGGGCGGTTATAGTGCCGACGTTTCGCTTGTTTGCTTTCAACAGTCAGAACTTCACACAGCACTGTACGATTAAAATATTCATATCTCAATGGAAAGTTTTATTCTACCCGACTTTGTGTAAAACCCTCTTGCGTTGCTGAAATTTTATTCCCCTTATTGAACTAAAAAACAGCGTTAATGTTTTTAAACATTAACGCTGTTGTTAAGTTTAATATTTAAAAATATTAGCACTATAGACTGCCCCATAGTGTAAATGGTTGCCTATACGTGATAGTGTATGGTTATGAATATGCAAAAATGCTTAATGAACTTGACAACAGCAAAAATGAATGACGATTCGTTAAAATGAATGTATTTTGACGTTAATGAACCTGATACCTGCGTTATAGAAAGTGTATTTTCTGGTTATGACCAGCAAAAGGTGTACATTTTGGTACACATCTTTACCGTCCTCTTTAAAACAACAACTTCAAATAACCAAATTGTAGGTTTTTGCTGAATGTTATGGAATGACTTTTCTTTCATTTCTTTTCTTGAAAGCCGTTCCGCTAATTTAGTTCCTGGATAGTTCACCCACATTCTGAAACTTATTACACTAGTTGGAATAATCACCAAAGAGTTACAATGACAAATTTTACATATTGTAGCTTTATACTTATTTCTTAATTGTGTGTTGTTTGGTTTTTTTTTTTATCTTAAGAAATCTTTTTTGAAAACCATATTTTTTATGAAAAAGTTATCTCAATAAAGATATAATGAATAATGAACGGCATTTGCAGTGACTATAGGTAGCCCGGCAAACGAACCAATTCTGGACACAAGGCAGATTCGATCTACAAAGTCATTCCAAAGTAACTTTTGTGGTTATAAGGCAAATGGCTTTAACAGAATTGCGACAGTTCCTTCCTCTCAACGTACCATGCACAGGCCTTCCACAAGCAGTATAACTGGTATGCTTTCTGAGATAGGTCTGTTTATTATTGCATTCTTTTTCCTTTAGGTGGAGCCAAGAACTTGGGAAGGGAAAATCCAGACAACTTCGAGAGCAGGACTACAGTGACCGCCAAAAAGAGACTAGCTGAAGATACCAAGCAAAGCAACAACCCAGTTTGGCTTAATTCACGCTGCCTTACTACTGGTAGCGGCTGCATTTTTTGCAGTAGCTGTGTTTATTTTTTGTTATCGGAAGAGAGTAAATAAGAAAGGCTCAATAAGAAAGGAAATGCTGAGGCAACTAGGAATGCATGACATAATTGTAACAACGTCACACCTCATACCCTTGGAACCTAACACTCCAAATCAAACCGATAGAACGTTCTCTTGTCAAGTTTCGGGAAGACTAAGTTCTTCAGGATCTATAAATTCTACCACAGCATTATTACACCGGTACAGAAATGGAAGCTATAGGTCACGCTTTTCCTCAAAGGCCTCGTCAAGAATTGACTCAAACGTGTCTGAAGGTAACAGTTGCTTATTATCTTCAATAGGTTACAAAAATGTCCTTTAAAAGACGGCTTACCCAAACCCACGCGAAAACTACATTTAAAAAGCCATCTCGAAGCAGAAACATGTACTGAAATTAACACTCAATGTGATCATTTTAAAATATTTCCGGTAATATGAACAGAGAATGTTGTATGTCTTGAGGTAATCGCCCAGCTTTGTTATCGTTATCACCTCATGGAAGAATTGTAAACTGCCATGTAACTATGTGATATCTGCGTTATTACCATAACCTTCACTCCCACTGTCAGTACGTTTGTGATGAGATGTTTGGCTTATGCAATTTCTATCCTACGCAGAGCGTTATGAACTGCCTTGTGACGAGGAGTGGGAAATTGACAGATCTCAGTTAACCATAAAAGAGCAACTTGGTGAGGGAGCATTTGGTTTGGTCATGCGAGGGGATGCTGTAGGACTGCCTGACATGCCTGGAACATGTGCAGTGGCTGTAAAAATGCTCAAGGGTAAGATGTACTAGAAGCATTGTTTATTTATATCTGTAGCTAAATATAAACGAATTAACTACTGCCATTGTTTTGTTCGATATTAAATGTGGTGAAATCGTTGTCGTTTCCAGCTGGTGCAACAGAGAATGAATTAGCAGACCTTTTGTCAGAAATGGATACGATGAAAGAAATTGGAATGCACAAGAACATCATCAATTTGATTGGTTCGTGCACACAGAATGGTAAGTGAGATATCCTCAGTTGTAAGCATCGGTGACGAGTTCACAGAAAGTTCCTTAAAAACTGATAGCGTTCAGAGAAGGACTTTTGAATCCTCGGTTGATGCATGCGTGTGACTTGTGTGCAACCGTCCATCTTGGAATACTCAATTGCTATGCTTCTTGGTATCAGTCAACAAAACTCACAAGCAATTTTCCTCAGGTCCTTTATTCGTGGTTGTTGAATTTGCACCTTATGGCAATCTCAGGCAGTTTTTGAGAGACAGGAGACCTTCTGAGTATCAGCAAAGCAGACCAAGTTCTTGTGGCCCTTGCCTCACTATAAGGGACTTTGTATCTTTCGCGTTTCAAATAGCAAGAGGAATGGAGTACCTTGGAACAAGAAAGGTATCTTTAGGTAGCTTTATAATAGAACTAAATTAAAAACTCAAAACAGAACAAAAGATAATAGAAAGTTATCTTTGAGGCCTTAGTGCCAAGCGGTACAGAAAAAACTGATTGCTCTTAACAAGACAACAGTTAAAATAAATGAACAATCACTCTACTCACGTATTCGGACAAGTGGTGTGCAATGGATTCGGTTTATTTGCGGTCGAAAACAGTCAAACTTTGCCAACTTTGACAAACATGTTTTAGAACGATCTGGGAGTACAGGAAACAAATCTTTCGTTATCAGTTGATACCACGATAGAGTTATGAAAAGCGCAATCATTGGTAAACAAGCAATGGCAGTTTTCTTGACATGTGTTGTTTTAGCAACAATATAGAGTGTTTTTTCAAAATTATTCAAACAATAAATTTTTCGGCATTTGCTCTAAGAGCACATAGTGCTCAGCAAGAGAGCTTATGTCGTTTACATTATTATTATTATCAAACATCATGGTCAAAGCTAAGAGGCAACGAAAACAACAAAACAGAAAATAAAACAATAAAATAAAAAATAAAATAAAACAAATAAATAAATGAATAAATAGATAGATAGATAGATAGATAGATAGACGATTGATAGATAGATAGATAGATAGATACATAGATAGATAGATAGATAGATAGATAGATAGATAGATAGATAGATAGATAGATAGAAAGATAGATAAATTCAACTACGAGAAACGATTTGTTTTGGAGGTAAAAGACTGCGCAACATAAAACAAGTTTACATTTAGTTGAAAGTTAATACCAGGAACTCCACTAAACATAGAGTGTTAGAAACACCATTAATTATAATAACTCAGAAACGAGCTCTGTCTCATTTTTATGTTATTAAATAATAATTAGAATGTCGATATCCAAAATTTTTCAACGTTTAAAAAATTCGTTAGGGATTCAGAGCCGCCTCACTTCTCAAAACGTTAAGGTGGCTCTGGGTCCTTTCCAATAATTTACTTTTAACTTTGCAAAAAGTTGTATCTTATTATCTTAATTGTTTCCCGATAGAAAAAAGTGGTGGTCACCGTGCCAGTTTTTTTTAGTTATTATCTCTTAGAGCTAACATTAGCGGTGTTTCTAGCCGGTTATACTGTTGCCATGGTAACCTATTACGTCCAAAACCACTTTCATAACTTGTTGATCGATATCGCTTTAAAGGTAATAACGAATAACGATTGGTTGTGATGATCCATCAAACTAAAAGTGTTGGAAGGTACTTGAAACCGGTGTTAGCCATGCCCCTTAAGTGCTCCGAACCTAATATCAGTGTTTTTTGTTATTTAGTGGTGGAAAACGCAATTTTTTTTACCCATGGTCATCTAAGTTACTTTATTTCAAATACAGTGTGTTCATCGTGACCTCGCAGCCAGAAATATCCTTGTTGGCGAAGATTATGTCATGAAAATCGCTGACTTTGGCTTGGCACGGAATGTCAGAGACCTGGACTACTACAGAAAAACAACACATGTAAGCGAAATAGCAGCCTTTCATGTCAACTATAGCCTAACGTAATCTCCTAAGTATGTCTTCTCACCTACGTGGCGTTCAGACAGTTTTAAACGCGAAGAAGGGTACTCTTAGTATTGTATCGATGATTTCATGGAGGAATAGTTCAGATAAGGAAGGAAATAATGTCGGTAAGACAAAAATCCGCCCTGGTCGAACTTGCTTTGTTGATAAGACGCAAGAGGTGGACTTGCCTGACAACAAGTTTCGTTAAATCACCCAGGTTTGTAAACATGAGGAAATTCTTCGATCCGCCTTCGTGAAAGTGGTAGGTATGATCTAGCAATTTTATTTTCAGGTTCCGAGAATCCGGCCAAACGATCCAGTATCCAGTAAACTGAAGTGTATTCCCCTTTATGGACCCCTATAGCGTTTTCTTTCCGATTATTTACATTCAGAAGCACATCATTTGAACACAGGAGTCATATAATAACTTGGTGAAGCACAAATACTTTGAATATATCAATGCATTTAAAATGGCGCCTTTTGGAACACTGTACATCGCTGTCTTTTCTGCGTTTGGTACAAGGTTATGGAACTGTCTACATCCCGAATGAAGTAAGCTAACGAAAAGAGCGTTTAAAAGAAAAATTCATAAGTTGCTTTTAACTGTACTTGGGATCGAGGACTATTATGTTGACGCCCATTCTCTAATATCTAAATTCAATACCAGTAATTAGTATATACCACACAAGTGAATAGTGCTTTTCGCACGCTCTAATTGGTTAACTCGGAGGTGATTAGCAAGTACTATTCACCTCCGAGCAGCCAGCGTGCGAGATTTTACAATTTCCGACCGGCTTGTCGGTATATTGCCACTTATAAAGTAATGTTTTGGTCCGCTAATTATTCAGCTTCTGTGAGTATGTACTAAAACAATTATTCACCTCAGTGTCGGTGAAAGTGGTGGACATTTACCGCGCCGCTTCGCGGCCGGTAAATATTCACCGCTATTCACCTCCACTCCGGTGAATAATTGTTAATTATTGTGCCTTATATATTGTAGCTATATACTTCGCTTACAGACGTATACAACAATTCTCCCTTCTCTACTTTCCAGTTTGCTTTGCTTGTACTATTTCCTTCTTCCTTCTTCTTTAACTTGAAACTACATAAAAACTTTCTCATTTAGTGTAATGTAGTAATCTAATACGTAGCTCTTCTTATAGTGATATTGTAATAGTTTAGTGACTTTATTTTCTATTTCTTTATAAATGACTGATCCGCCTAGATTAGCTAGTGCTATTTGCGGATCATTGACGTTTGTAAATGTGACAAGATTTTAATTAAAGATCAACCAATCAATCAATCAATCAATCAGTTATGTGCTTCCGTATATGTCCAACTAAACACGATGAAAATCAAGCAATGCAAGAAAAACTTTGCAAAGTTGCTTATGATGCTTGCTTTATAGTAACTTGTCCAGCGGTAAAATATAAAATTAAATACGTTTTGGGAATTTCGTTCAGAAAGAGCGATACGTGTTGTTCACCATTTGCTAAAAATTTCGGTTGTCGCGCCGCGCTAGACTGGATTCTAGTTACAACATGCAAGAGGGTTGAAACTAGTACGAAACATGAGAAACTTGCAAATGGTAAACGAATTTCCATTGGGAACATCCCAACCGGGATAACAGGGCTACCTTTTCAGAAGTTTCGTTTGTCCCGGGAATTTCCCACTGGGACAAACCAAACAAAACGTTTAAAATCTACATCCCAACCAGAATTTCCGGGAATTTGTGGTAAATGGTAAACAACCTGAATATTAGAAATAGATATAGAACATCAGAAAAATGCCTTTTGTCCTCAGGGCGTACATAACATTTGCGAGTTTTTACTTGCCTTGCTAGAATATTCCCAAGAAAACTCCCAACTAAATCCGAACAAATCCTTCCCTTTTCACCTGTAATAAATCTTGCTTTGTCTGTGTTTTTCTTACACTTTCAGGGTCGGCTTCCGATTAAATGGTTGGCTATCGAGGCATTGTTCGATCGAGTTTACACTACTCAAAGTGATGTATGGGCATTCGGTATACTACTCTGGGAGATTTTCACCCTTGGTGAGGCTACACATTTGTCAATGTAACGGAACTAAACATACTTTTACCATGGTATTTGCCCTATATTTCTTTAATATCATCAGTAATGAAACTAGCGTAGACTGAGGAAATGCTGCATAACATCAATATGCCCAGTCCACGATTTTGTTTCTTAACGACCACTTGATTGTTTCAGGTTGCTCACCATACCCTGGAATACCAGTAGAAAAGCTGTTCGACCTTTTGAAGTCAGGGTACAGAATGCAGAAACCACAAAATTGCCCAAGTGATATGTAAGTCCAGACTTTTTTCAGTGGACTTTCCAACACACTGCTTGGTAGTCTAAAGGAAACAGAAAAGAACGACTTAACTATCTATACTAGCGACTTGCCATAGATGTCATCGCAGAGAACTTCTCCGAAGTGGCTGGTTGTCTGTTGTTTAACAAATGGTAAACGGATCGGCGTGCACTATTTAACAAATGGTAAACGGATCGGCGTGCACTATTGAGTTATGGTGCACGCGGGGGGTTGCTAAGCACGAGAGAAGCGTAAGAGTCGCTCGAGGCGTAGCCGAGAGCGACTCTAGCTTCTTGAGTGCTTAGCATACCTCCCAAGTGCATCTATAACTCAATAGTGCACGCTGATACGTTTACCATTTGTTTTATAACATAACATAAGCATCGTAGAGAAAGCAAAGTCCCATTTTATTGCACTAAGTAACATGACCAAGAAAAACAGGCGCGCGAAACTTCATTCACAGAAATTGCAACGGCTTAATACTTCGGTAGACACTATGACGATTGAAACGATACAAATTTCGTAAAATCTCGCCCAACAAAAGCGAAATTTTAGTTTATAAACAGCGCACACGTCAACAGCGTTCACCCATGGGCAAATAGTAAATGGTTAATTGACTAATCAGAGCGCGCGCTTTTTTTAGTTATGTTATAATGAGTTATCGATGCACGCGGGAGGTTGCTAAGCACGAGAGAAGCGTAAGAGTCGCTCGAGGCGTAGCCGAGAGCGACTCTAGCTTCTAGAGTGCTTAGCATACCTCCCAAGTGCATCCAAAACTCAATAGTGCACGCCGATCCGTTTACCGTTTGTTTTATAACATAACATGAACATCGTAGAGAAAGTAAAGTCCCATTTTATTGCACTAACTTACATGATCAAGAAAAACAGGCGCGCAAAACTTCACAAAAATTTCAACGGCTTAATACTGTTTTCGGTAGACACTATGACTATTGAAACGATAAAAATTTTGTAAAATCTCGCCCAAAAAAGCGAAATTTGAGTTTATAAACAGCGCACATGTCAGCTATCATGTTTACCGCCGACCGGTTAGCTACCGCCGACCGGTTAGCTCAGTGGTAGAGCACCGGACTAGCGTGCGGGAGGTCGCGGGTTCAAACCCCGGCCGGACCAACACTTAGGGTCTTTAAATAATTGAGGAGAAAAGTGCTGCCTTTGTAATAACATCTGCGAATGGTTAGACTTTCTAGTCTTCTCGGATAAGGACGATAAACCGTAGGTCCCGTCTCACAACACTTGTACCTTATAATCTGTGGGACGTTAAAGAACCCACACACTGTTCGATAAGAGTAGGGGACGTAGTTCCGGTGTAGTGGTCTATCTCTACCTTTCATCTGTCTTTGACACTCATGTGTGGGTTGGGTGGATGGGTGAGATCAAATATGGACTGATAGCGGCAGCCAGAGGCGCCTTTACAGGCTGACGTCCGATCTCACCCCAGAGAAGCACTGTAAACTATCCCTGAAAAGCCCCGACGGGGAGAGGATAAGTATGTATGTATGTATGTATGTATGTATCATCATCAGCGTTCACCCATGGGCAAATAGTAAATGGTTAATTGACCAATCAGAGCGCGCGCTTTTCTTAAGTTATGTTATAAGTTGTGTTGTGTTGTCAGTTGTGTTGTGTTGTGTTGTGTTGTGTTGTCAGTTGTGTTGTGTTGTGTTGTGTTGTGTTGTCATGTGCTGTGGTGTGTTGTGGTGTCTTCAGTGTGTTGTGTTGTGTTGTTGTGTTGTGTTGTGTTGTCAGTTGTGTTGTGTTGTGGTGTGGTGTGGTGTGGTGTGGTGTTTTGTGGTGTGGTGTGGTGTGTTGTGTTGTGTTGTGTTGTGCTGTGCTGTGTTGTGTTGTGTTGTGTTGTGTTGTATTGTGTTGGGTTGTGTTGTGTTGTCAGTTGTGTTGTTTTGTGTTGTGTTGTGGTGTGTTGTGTTCTGTTGTGTTGTGTTGTGTTGTGTTGTGGTGTGTTGTGTTTTGTTGTGTTGTTGTGTTGTGTTGCGTTGTGTTGTGTTGTGTTGTATTTTTTTGTGTTGTGTTGTGTTGTGTTGTGTTGTCAGTTGTGTTGTGTTGTGGTGTGGTGTGGTGTGGTGTGGTGTGTTGTGTGGTGTTGTGTGGTGTGGTGTGGTGTGGTGTTGTGTGGTGTGGTGTGGTGTGTTGTGTTGTGTTGTGTTGTGTTGTGTTGTTGTGTTGTGTTGCGTTGTGTTGTGTTGTGTTGTGTTGTGTTGTATTGTGTTGGGTTGTGTTGTGTTGTCAGTTGTGTTGTTTTGTGTTGTGTTGTGGTGTGGTGTGTTGTGTTGTGTTGTGTTGTGGTGTGTTGTGTTTTGTTGTGTTGTTGTGTTGTGTTGTTGTGTTGTGTTGTGTTGTGTTGTTGTGTTGTGTTGTGTGGTGTTGTTGTGTTGTTTTGTGTTGTGGTGTGTTGTGTTGTGTTGTTGTGTTGTGGTGTGTTGTTGTGTTGTGTTGTGTTGTGTTGTGTTGTTGTGTTGTTTTGTGTTGTGGTGTGTTGTGTTGTGTTATGTTGTGGTGTGGTGTGTTGTGTTGTGGTGTGGTGTGTTGTGGTGTGGTGTGTTTTCTTGTGTTGTGCTGTGTTGTGTTGTGTTGTGTTGTGTTGTGTGGTGTTGTGTTGTGTTGTGTTGTTGTGTTGTTTTGTGTTGTGGCGTGGTGTATTGTGTTGTGTTGTGGTGTGGTGTGTTGTGGTGTGGTGTGTTTTCTTGTGTTGTGTTGTGTTGTGTTATCAGTTGTGTTGTGTTGTGTGGTGTGGTGTGGTGTTGTGTTGTGTTGTTGTGCTGTGCTGTGTTGTGTTGTGTTGTGTTGTGTTGTATTGTGTTGGGTTGTGTTGTGTTG
>JAEMWC010001643.1:87500-118903 GCA_016490735.1 Pachyseris speciosa
TGGATCCCAAACAAATCACATCTTGTCACGTCATAGGGACCAACCATCAAATATTATTTGGGAAATTGCGCGGCGGTTTTGGATAACATAACACCTCACTTCACAGTGAAAGCTACAAAGGACTGGTAAACAGTCACTTTGGTAACTGTACTAAACATAAGTCAGGGGCACCCAACGAGCCAAATGAACCAAAAGCTGTATAAAGACATTTTTTAGTACCTTATAGTGTTTGAAGTCTGTTTCAAGTGATGTTTTCATAAGCTAGAAGATGTTCGGATTCCCTAGCTGAAAGTTTAACTGCCCGAAAATTTTAGGGAACAAAATCTTCCTTTGAGAAAACGCAAGCTGAAATGAACTTTCCACGAACTTTCTAGGGAACTATTTTCTTTCCGAAAATGCTAGCTGACGTTTTTGACCCCAAAAACAGCAATTACGACCTTTCCGAAAACCTCAGGGACTATGATTTCCCAACTGCGAATCTTTTAGGCCACGTTTTAGTTACGAAAATCCCAGTGCACTCTTTAATCGACGTCGAAAGCCCGAGGCGAACTACCCTCCACCGAACAGATATCTACCGAAACTTATCGTTGGGTGCCCCTGATAAGCTAGAACAACAGCAAGAAAAGGATTTAGAAGAAGATCGCTAAGCAAGACAGAAATGGAAGAAGTTTCCCTAGCTCTCACTTACTCCTTTTTTATATGGAGTATTAAAAATCACATTTGTACATATTGCGAAGAATTTTTCTCTTATACCTTCATTTGGCGACTTTTTTGGGCGAAAATAACTACGAATAAGGATGACGTTTCGACGACCTCATGTCATCATTGTCGAATGTGAAGAAATTAACATAAGTGACATATATATCTGGCTGACATACCTATCAAAAATTGCTGCCTTTTGACCGAAACGTAGACTACGAGCAGTCTCTCTTTGGCCGCTGAGTTCGTCGAGTGTGAGGCTAAAATCAAACCCCGCGCGAGGAAATTGGCCGCGCGAAATCTGTACGCGCGCAGATTTCCCGGCGAAAGAGGGACTGCTCGTAGTCTAACCGAAATGGCTCCAAAACTCGAGTTTTGGGGGCCGACCAGCCCGAAAATCTCACTACAGCAGGAAAAGGAAAGGAAAAAGAGAGCGAGCGAGGAGAAAGCAAGAAGGAGAAGAAAAAAAACAATAACGCAAAATGGAACATATTAACGCGAAATGTAACAATATTGACGCAAAATGTAACATTAACCCAAACCGTAACAACTTTTCACGCAATGTGTAACAATTTCTTTAACGCAAATTGTAACAACAATAACGCAAAATGTAACATATTAACGCGAAATGTAACAATATTGACGCAAAATGTAACATTAACCCAAACCGTAACAGCTTTTCACGCAATGTGTAACAATTTCTTTAACGCGAATTGTAACAACATTTTAACGCAAATGTAACAACTTCTAATCTTTAATGCGAAATGTAACAACGCCAAATGTAAAAGCCTTTTCGCTGGATTATTACCAGCTAAACTTACGTTGCTATTCACTGTGTGCGGGTAACTAAACTTGGTCACTACAACCTTCAGCGCAGCTTAGCTATAGTCTAAACCTTATGAGGTATGATATTTTCCGGATTCCCTAATCAAAAAACTGCTATTAATGTAACTATCAATACCACTCAGTAGAGGTAAAGTGGGAAAGAGGAGCCAGTGGTCGCAAGTGTTAATTGGGGTTGACTGGCCTACATGACTCCCTTGCACGTGGTCGTTTGGTTTTTCGCTTTTGTTGAGTGAACAGCCCTTTCTATTTAACAATTAGATTATGAGCTCGAGATTTCTATTGCGTGATAGCTGATTCGGGCTTAGCCCTCATCAGCGAATAACCTGATTGTTTCAATGTCATCACCCTACAAAAGGAGAAAAAAATGTCCTTAAGTTCGATACTGACAATTCTCTTCAGTCCATGTATTTTGTTCATCTCGAAATCTAGTGATCCGCCCCCTCCCCGGTCCATGTTTATAAATAACGTCCGGTTCCTTGATTTTTGTTTTCGTCGGGAAAGGTCGTGCAGCGCACTAAAGACAATCAAGTGTAGCTGTTGGGTGGGTGGGTGGGTGAGTGAGATCAAAAATGGTCTGACAGCGGCGTCCGATCTTACCCCATAGCAGAATGTAAATCGCCATGAGACTATGTGATATGTGCGGTATATAAATCCATTACCATTACCATTTCTTAAACCACAGGTACAAATTATCTGGCTGCGGCTAATCGAACAACTATAATATATTTTAAAACATAAAAAAATAGAAAAAATTTTCCTGTACTCAGAGCACAATTAAAAGACTTAAAAAAGTGGAATATTTCGTTCGGACCAACCGAACTTCGTCAGCCACAAATTGTGGCTGACGAAGTTCGGTTGATCCGAACGAAATATTCCATTTTTTTTTTTAAGTCTTTTAATTGTGCTCTGAGTACAGGAAAATTTTTTCTACTTTTTTATGTTTTAAAATCATGATTCCAGAGCAGGAAAACAATATTTTTGATTCTAACTATAATATACTCTGCTGTGCAAATTAATTGCTAACTTAAACTGAAATTCGCCAGCTGTCAGCCATTCATTACGGAGTAATTTTATCAACAGGAGCATGCCAGTTATGTCAAATTATGAAACGTTATTTTCTTGTTCAACAATTTTGTTTCTACATTTGGACAGGAGTACTTGGAAATCTTGGCTCAATCCATTCAGGACATAGCACATGAAATGGAAACACCTATAACGGATGATTCTGACGTAAACAATGGCGTTATAACTGAGTCTTCCTGCTAACCGCAAACCTAGTAACCTCCATTCAGTTTTCGACCAAGTCAAGCTTGCTGAGTTACGCCTCTAGCTCTTTGGTTTCCAAGAGCCTGCCATTACTTGTCACTGAGAAGTTACTTACTTGTAGCGCTTGCTTAGTTAGTACGCTGCGCTTATAAAGCAGAAAATGTGATGAATAAGTTTTACATATTCTTTACTCGCACAAGAAAAGTTGATGTCGTAAAAAATCCGCGTGAGGATGCGGTGAAAATGGTTGGCGTTGCGAATCGTTCCATGTAACGTCTCCTTGAGAAGGAACAAACGTATCAAAATTATCACATGAAGTAAAAAGTAAAATTATATGGTATCTCAGTTTTACCGCCAAATTCTCCCAACTTTCATCTTATTAGCTGCAGAAGATCGCAACTCATGGATCCGGAGAACTTCACCAATTCAAATTAAGACCAGAAAAACCGCTCTTGCGTTCATATATCAGGATCTTTGTCGACTACTGACTCTCAGCAGATCTCAAAAGACAGTCTGAAATATAATTGTTGGCAACAACACGTTTGAATGTCAAATGAATTTGCTCTAAACGACCTCTGCAAAGCAAAGCAGTCCATCCTTAGGCTTCCGTGAAGTCAGGTTTTTGGTGCCGCACATAACACGGGGAAGACATTTATTTTTCTATCGCTACTTACCTGTTCTTTTGAATAAATGCCGACTTACATAATTTAAAAAATCCCTTGAAAACCCAATTAAAACGTAAGAGATGAGAAAAAGGACAACGAGTAGTTCTGCACGGACACAACACTACTTCAGATCAGGAAAAAATGTATCGGTCTGTGAACTTATGAACTAACAGAGAGTAACAATTTTTATCCTGTTCTAGTTCTATCACATGATTTAGCACTAACCTTAACCACAGTATTTATCAGCGGCTAATTGTTTTCACTTGACGTGGCCTAGTTATTTCCCGATAATCACAGATGACTGACATACGAATGAGGCATATTTTCCGCCGTGAAGTGTGATTGGAGGTTCCCTGTAGATTTTTAGTGTTGACTGGTGTTAACGTGCATGACGTAGTAATGAACTACCGTGAAAGCTCTATTAAGCGTTCCGTCTCTATTAGCCTCCCCCCTCTCTAATAAGCCCCCCCCCCCCCCTCCCCTTTGGGACATGAGATTTTGTACACTGATTAGTCCCCAGTCCCTACTATTCCCTCTTACGAAATCCACTTAATGAGGCCCAGTTGGCGGTTTGTTTTTAAACAAATATACATCTAAACACATGATACTGTTTGCTGCTCTGCATTAAATACAGTCTACTCTCCGATAACGGACATTCTCGTAAGCGGACAGCTCTACTTACAGACACTTTTTTCAATTCTCCTTTTTACCTCCCAGTCAATATGGGTTATTGGCCAAGCGTGAGGTCAAGATGGCGGGATATTGGCCAAGTTCTTTTTTTGCGTGGTTATGGACCGAGACGAAGTCGAGGTCCATAAACACGCAAAAAAAGAACGAGGCCAATATCCCGCCATCTTGACCGAACAAGCTTGGTCAATAAAGGATTTATTATATGACTCAAAGGACGCTATTAAAAGACAGTAAAACGCGGGACGAACGGGCTATCCCGAGCGGTCAAGATGGCTCCATCTTGACCTCGCGGGTAGCCAATCACAGCAGGAGAATTGATTCATCTTGACCGCTGAAAGAGCCAGTCATATAATAAAACTCTGTATTAACACATTCCCGTAAGCGGACACTCTCTCGTAAGCGACGCGGACAGTTTTGAAAATGAAAAGTTGGATTTTTCTTTTGTTTGCTCTCTCTTAAGCGGACACTCCATGTATAATAAATTTGTCTTTAATTTGCAATTAATCAACAAAAATACTGTATGATCTTTGATAAAGCAACAAAACAGTGGAGATCTGTTTTGTCAAATCTCCATTTGTCCGCGGGAAAGAAAGCTGTCAAACGAAAACAAAAATCCAACAGTCCGACGTAAAAACAATGTGCAATGTATACTGCATATTACTTCTTTTTTATTTTCGACTTTTAACATTTAACATTAATAAATAGTTTCAGTTTGTGGTTATTTTTGGCTACCCAATAAAACATGTAATTAACACCCGCTAATTAACTCTCAAGTAAGCGGCCGCATATGTGAATAATTCTCGTAAGCGGACAGCTCTAGTAACGGATGCTTTTTCCAATTCCCGAGGGTGTCCGCTTACGAGAGAGTTGACTATAATAAAGTTTCACTGCAGTTGTTTGAGTTTTGTACAAAAACTATTTTAAGACGAAAACGAAGTGTTTAAGATTTGAAGTACCTCCTCCCCCTCTATTAAGCCCCCCTCTCTAATAAGCCCCCCGTCAATGAGGCCTGAAATTAAATTGCCCCCCCCCCACCGGGGGGGTAGGGCTTAAGAGAGCTTTTACGGTATGTAAAGAATTCATGATTAACTGAACTTGCGGTAGCCTCGTACACGCCCAAAAGGAAACGCAAATAATAAGTTCAGCTCGACTTTAATTAAGTAGTTAGTTTTTACCCGGGATCCACATTGGACACTTTCCCCGTGATTTTCTGTTCACCTGCTACCCTGTTTATGGTTATTCCGATCAAGGAAAGTTAAGAAAACTCACCACAGAAGTAAGCTTATGATCATTGTTTGTAATATTGTCAATAATTTCAGTTTCTTTAGTTTTATATGGATTTTATGAGCTCTGCATGAGATATTACGTGCATGGTATTGACGACCATTGACCGCATGACATAATGATTGTTGAAACGTTTATATCAGTTATTCCCGCTTCGCTCGTTTTGGTTGTTTCGTTTATTACCAATTGATTTAGTCAAGTAGATTATATTGTACAATAAAAATCAGTTATACGATTGCGAGTATTCTTCGGTAGTGGCTCGTGGCTTGCGAAACAATAGGTGGTTTGCAGCCAATCCCTAGAGACACAGATAACAATGGTGAAACGAACAAATGCTAGTGGATGAACAAAAGGAGCTAATGAGAGATGTATTGTTTACGTCCACCAGCATGGCGGCGATGACGTAACGTGCAAAACCACCTATATGGCTCTGCTTCAGACCCTTTTAACTGTTGCAAGACTTGAGGGTTACCGAAGTAAAAAATAAATACCTAGTCTTCTTGCAAAAACCAAGTTTTCCGGGGATGGGGAATTTTGTGCGCCAGGAAGTAAGGAAAGGAACATCAAGTTGAAAAAAATATATCCACCAAAATAAACGGGGTGGCGTGACATCCGTCATCACCACTAGCATCAGATTTTCAAGGACAATTTTTTTTTATTAAATGTCATTGTATGACGAATCAAACCGTCTCAAAGTGCATGTGGGGATTGCAAAAACAGAACAAACAGTAGCTCTATTTTTTGTATCGGCTCTTACACTTTCGACCGTACAAGAAACTGGCCGCGCGATTTTGCATCAAAGGAGAATGCAAAAACCTTCTCAACCGCATATCAGTGACGTAACCAGCTCTATAAACAGGACATTTTATAGGTGTGGGCTCCTGATTTACCAAGACCGCAATCGGTAGATTGGATTCTGATTGGTTCATCCTGAAGACAATTACAACAATGGCTGTGTAGGAGAGGCAGGAGCTGAACGTGTTGACAGAGCCTTGACAATCTGGTGATCACTCGCATTTTCATTCTGGTAATCTTCATTGAGTAAATTAGCTGTGCTGACGCGACCCAATCGAAATGGCAATCAGCCAATCAACTTGGGAAATGAATCGCGGTTATATGGTCTTGATTCCTTTGTTATGAAACTTTACTCAAATCTCCAAAAGAGAAGCATGACACTTGCGTTAAGTTTTACGCATGCACGGTAAAATGTAAGTGTAAGAGCCCTCTTCAAAACAGTCTTCATTCTATCTGTTCCTCCTCCTCTGTATATCTTTCATTAGTCTTTCGTAGTATTTGGATGAAATTTGGTTTGCCGTTTTCATGATCGTAATTTTGGTTCCCTTCGTTGGGTTCAGTCGTTCCGCCATTGGAATTTTAGTTTACATTCAACACTCTCTAAAGCGGACACCCTCGGGACCAGCTCCAGGTGTCCGCCTTGCAAAGAGATAATGTAACTTGACTACATAGGTCTACAAAAACCTGTGACGTCAAACTGAAACGAGATCTTTATTAAGGCTAGTTACAATTTCTTGTGCTGATTTTACAATAAACAATACATTTTCTTGTTATGAGATCAGTTCAATATTGCAGTGTTGATATTGTAGCCCCAAAATGGGATGGTAACTCAATTTGAAATAGTATCCAGGCCATAATCCAGATCGATTGTACAAAGAATGCCATTCCAGTGTCCGCCTTGAGAGGTATTTTCTACCAGACGTTTGATAAAAAAAAAAAAGTGTCCGCTGTCCGCTTTAGAGCTCTTTAGAGAAGTTTCCGCCTTATAGAGATTTTAGTTACAGAGAAACATGGGAAATTCGGTTGGGACCAGCCATCACCGTCTACCTTAAAGAGGTGTCCGCTTTACAGTGGTGTTCGCTAAGAAAGAATTGACTGTATTGCATGTGCGGAATATATGCCAGGCGTTATGCACTCGTCAGCGGATTCACAAAATGTTTCACGGCAGGAATCGAAGCGAATGATTGAGTGAAATAAGCCTCACACCTACAACTCGGAAATGACATGGCCGAATTAAAAATGACAAGTCTCTTGGGATTTGTAACGGCAGTTATTTCCTCCATCAAACTATGCTGAATAAGAGCAAGAATACCTATATATAAAATTTTCGAGGCAGCCCTTAAGTGGACTTGGACGGACAGATGAGGACAAGCCGCGCTGGACATGATCTGTCTTCGAACTTAATTTTCTGTTCGTATGGAAAGGAATATGGAGTATTGAATTTTTTGCCGTCTTAAACAGTGCTGGCTCAAAACAAGGGGGACCTCTGATATTTTGATCAACTATATTCTGGGTGCTTTGGCTCTGGTACCCAGTTCAACTATAGGTGAGATAAGATCTTACATAAAAACATCTGTAGATGTATAATGGACGGACAGATGAGGACAAGCCGCGCTGGACATGATCTGTCTTCGAACTTAATTTTCTGTTCGTATGGAAAAGAATATGGAGTATTGAATTTTTTGCCGTCTTAAACAGTGCTGGCTCAAAACAAGGGGGACCTCTGATATTTTGATCAACTATATTCTGGGTGCTTTGGCTCTGGTACCCAGTTTAACTATAGGTGAGATAAGATCTTACATAAAAACATCTGTAGATAATGATCGCTCGAGAAGCGACGTCCCTACTCTCCACTTTGCAGGGTAAAATTAAAACAAACGCTACATAAAAGGTACGTATTGTGGCATCTGACATTTCAAGTGAAAAAAGATAAACATCACCCACGTTTAAACTGAGTACAAACAAGCTGATGGTTGCTTCATGTCTTTCTCGACCTCTTTCTCAACTCCGCCTAATAACGCCGACTTTTTCCATTCGTTGTCACATCGTAATCATTATTTACAGTATCTTCTTTACATTCTCAACCGGCCTTACTTCACACTGGTTGGATGAGGTTTTATCCGAAAAATGTCAGTTTGTAAATATCAAAAGTGACGTGCTCTTTCTAAATATGTCTTGCACATTGTTGTTAATCTGTTTTGGTATTTTCTTGGAAACCGAGAAAGCATAATTTTTTAAATACCAAACTAGTGAGCAGCACTCTGCGAACTGCCTGTACATAGTGGTAAAACTTATTTTCCTACGCGTTTCGTCGAACTACCATAGATTTCTTCAAGGGACATTATAAACGCACGCTAAACGTCTGTATAAAAGCCATGTTGGCGGCTATTTCGAGGAACACAGACCACAAATTAAAAGTGTGGCGGGATTTACGAAAGGGAACGCGCGAAGCTGTGAAATATTTACGAAAGGCGTGAAATAGTTTTGGGGGCAACGTTTTTAGCTAAAGCTGCTCACTAGTTTAGCATTTAAAAAACGTACTTACAACAAAAGAACATTTGAAAGACAACGCCGGTTATGCGTAAGTACACGATAGTCATTAATTATTCAAACCAAAATAATGTCTCACGTTCACTGACGTTCGTAATTTTGTTCACAAAAAGTGATAAGGCTTACTGCTTCTTACAGAACGCAATTTACCCTCTACTAATAAGCAAATTTTCCAAGGAGCAGATGTGGAGGTTTGAAGCTATGAAGACGAACAATTAAGTAATTGATTGCGAACATCCATAGCGTTTATTAACGGATTGATAAATGACTCTAAGTATAAATTTCCATTGTTGATTAGTAACACGATGAAGAGCATAACACCTGCTACCCCCAGGTACAGATAACCATTTCACTCGCAAACTGAAAGCGTACCGTCTGTAATCAAATACTCTTCTATCCTCCAAAATGTCGAACATCGGCGAGCAATCATTCACTGAATAGACTCTTATTTTAACACAGACAAAAGACGGTCAGGAAACGCAACCAGTCAAACGGCATCATCGCCAGCAATAAGGTAGGACGGAAACTTAACGGCTTAACGAAGGGCAAAAACCGCAGCAGCGAATGGATATTTGGCTAGGAGACAGTGAAGTTAAGGGCAAGCTTGGATTGAAGACAACTGAACCGAATGACAAGGTACAGTAGACAACTTTTTTCTCAAAACAATAAGGTTACTAAATCAGGCTAACTGAAAAAACATTGAGACGAAACGATCTCAAGTTTCGAAAATAATTGAATGCACATGTTGTAGGCATGGTAAATTGAGAATGAAATGGCAAACTTAATATAGAGATACTCTGCCATGGCATTCACCGACGAAATCCATGCGAAAATGACCCAAACCATTAAGCAAAAATTTTCTTACGATCGATGTAAGTCGATGTTAATGTTAGAAGTCAGCAGTCATATTAAAAATAAACAATATATTTGTGTAAGTGCAGCTCAAAGCAATCAGAGCTGTTTGGCAAAAAACGTTCACTATGGCAGACATTGCAATTCTTACTAATCACCTGCCTTCGTGACTCTACTTCTGAGAATGAATATATGAAAATCATATATATGAACTGCGGATTAATGACTAAATATGTGACTGATCATCGCAGTTATGAACACTACTCAAGCAGTAGTGAAAATAAAGCCTGAAAAAAAAATTCAGACGTACGGGATACAAGCCTGAATTTTTTTCAGGCTTTATTTTCACTACTGCTTGAGTAGTGTTCACAACTGCGATGATCAGTCACATATTTAATTCTACTTCATTTGAAATTTCCGTATACGTTGAAACCGAAACATGGCAAAGAAGCGCAGGCAAAGTATCATAGAGTCTACTCACGTCATACATTTTAAACGAAACAAGTAATTAAACAAAAAGAGTCAAAAGTGACTCCTGAGCCAAATTTACATATAAATGATTGGCGAATAAATGCTACTCACGAAAAAAAACAACACACACGACAACAAAAAAGGAAACTAAACGTGGCTTCGTTGTAATATGTTAGCCGAATAAAACCAACGAAAAACACAGAAAAGTGTCGCCAAGACAAAGTATCACCATAATGACGCGCAAGAAACACCATCAATCAGCGCTGCCGCACGGAAAACTTAAACAGCCGGTATACTTTATTTTTTCTGTGATTTTCCCGCTAACGATATCGCACCAAATATGTCATTAAACAAGACACCCAATGAAGATTTGATCAAAAGTTGAAGATATTTTGTACTGAATATAGCTGGTGGGATGTGCGAGGAAAATCATTCGATTAAACTCCTATCCAAAGGACGTTGAAAAACCACGTAGGATATGTATTAAGGCGAGACTTTTTGTGTCGCTTAACATGGATTTGACGTTAATATCTCAGTTCGCGTTTCAAGCAATCCAAAATCCCTATGCTCATCCCACGAGGCTGTATTGTGGGATATTTTGTGAATTTTTTGGTGATTTTTGGGCATATTTGGGAAGAGATAAAATTTCTCAAAAGGATTTGTTAAATTTAGGGAAATAGGAAATATTGAAGATTTAATGAAGGTTTAAAATTGGAATTTGAAGTGGAAAATTAGTATATGGGCACCAAAACAATTCCCCAGCAACCTTCAGTGCCCTTGTGGGGTGTCAACTGTCTGGTTGTGTTTCAAAACATTTTTGTTCCTTTTAATCCCTTCTTTAAACTCCTTAAAATTTCACTCCAATTCACCTTAAGTCCCACCTTAAAGGAGGCTAAAAATGAGTGCTAGCCTGATTAAGCTTCAGTTTTACTCCAGACTTTTTTTAGTTAAAAATCAGACTTTAGTTCTGAAGCTTTGTATCCCTCCGCCTACAGAAAACACAACTCTCAAATATCCAAATTTTCAGGGCGGAGTGGAGGGGGACATTGTTCTGTCAACTGATTTTCTTCTTTTCCTGTCTGTCACCAAATATAAAAGTCGAAGCTATATTTTTCATTTACATTTTCTATGTTTTGAACGCCATGAAAATTGGAAATTGACAAGATTTGCTGGACATTACACAAGAACCGACTATACAAGAAAGAGCTCCAATAATGAAAATTCAAAACTGAAAAAAAAAAATGGAAACTGACGGGGAAGTGGAGGGTAAGATGACTAAGATCGGAAGTAACGGCCTTAGCTTGCATAGAACCAATATGGAGGCCGGTCTCAAATTTGTTGTCTGCTCGTGTCCTCGACAATATCGCTTAAAGCGCAAAACACGGGAACCTTTGAGGCTCAGTGCTACGTTTTAACGCGATCCCGATTTGCCTGGGTACTTAGCTTTGTTATGAAGGGACTTCGAGGAAATAGCTGAATCTGAATTTCACTTTGTGTAGCATCTGATCTACATATTTAAATCAGCAATTCAAAATCAGCGTGGCAATTTTTCAATAACTAATCTAAGGATAGAAGGCACTCCTGCAGGGTCCAACGCGTCTGGTAAGTAATAGATAAAGGCGTCAGTTTCTAAAGAAAGTACACCAGTGCCACGTTTTTTTAGTTTCTAAAGAAAACATACCAGTGCTACGTCGGCGGGCGGGGGGGAGAGGGGAGTAATATCAACTGAGTTGATAAGGTAAATTAGCCACCGTGAAGAGACTGCTGTCCTGTTTCGATCGTTACTCGTCCGCTTTTTTGAATCCCTAAGATGGCCAAACTCAAAATGCGTGTTCAGTAAGAGATCACAAATGCCGTTCAAATGTGGCAAGAACCAAAAATTGCCAGTGGCCGCGATTGTTTCACTGTTGTTCTTACAACACTTTGACGTCTTTTGTGTCGCACGGTATCAGTGGAATCTATTTCTTTCATACAGTAGAGTAAAAATGTCAGTTGTTCAAAGCATAGTTGGCGGTATCCAAACTTTTTTGGGAGATTTTCCTGCTCTTTGATTAATTTTTGTTTCCTGACCGAGACTAGTCTAAAATAAATAAAGAAATAAATAAATCGACTTTGTTAACGAGGATGACACTTAACAATAATTCAACTGACAAACCTGTGGTCCGGATCGAATTGGAATTTCGACATGGTTGTTTTTGAGGAGAGGGGAAAACCTCTCGGAGCAACGCCGAGAACCAACAACAAACTCAGCCCACATATGACGCGGAATCCGGGAATCGAACCCGGGGTGGGGGGTACTCCCTATAATGGTCTATACGGGGAGGCTCCGCCCGAAAGGGGTACCTTTTACACGCTTTATGTATAACGGAAAGGGTAAGGATTTCACAAGTCGAAGTATGTGAAAGGGTAGGGAAATCCGTCATAGGGGTATTTAAAAGGGCCTTTCATGAAAATATTTGGAACACACATATCCAGAAGCTTCTGACATACCTTATGACTGTTCTGTTTTATTTATTGAATGCTACCAGGGGCATGAAAATGTCAAGAAGACTTCCTGTTTCAGGTATATGAAAGGGATACTATTTTTCAATGGAAGGTATACGAAAGGGGTACCTTGTCTGTCAAAAATGGTACATAAAAGGGTAAGAGGTCGGACCTCTGGGCGGAGTCTCCCAGTATTCAATTTTTTTAGTACTCCCCCCCCCCCCGGGGAATTGAACCGGGCCACATTGGTGGGAGGCGAGTGCTCTCACCACTACGCCATCCCTGCTCCCTAACTGAATGATTTTGAGACTGGGTTACGCTGAATTGTGTATTAAATTAGACTCAAAAGGTTCGTTTTGGTTTGTGTGTGGTCTACAAAGTAAAGTAGTGTCTGACCCGAAAACAATTTAATGACCCATTTTGCATTTCGCCGAATAGCTTTTTACTGTGATAGTTCGAGGATGTTTTGCAGCGGCATTTTGTAAGCCATCTACTCCCTATACACCAGTCTTTTGAAGACCCTACCAAAACATAATCACAGTCAATATTTGTACGAACAATTACTAGCCAATTCAAAAGTAAGTTAATTAACAGAAATTAAGTTAACGGTGTCGCCGATTAGTAGGCCTCATTAGGCGAGCTAGAAATTTGACACTTAAATAAAGTTTATGTGAGTATGTAAATGAAATGTGTTGCCTTATTTTTAACGGGAAAACAGAAGAATAAGACAGAGAGATGACAAAAGATCTTTCAATCCTTTTTATCAAACGTTCCCCAAATATAATTTACTGTAACAAAACAGACTTCGAACTACAATAATAATCGGTCCTTAAGCAATTCCTTCCCCAGTCTTCTATAGAAATCTAGTCAACCAGCCAATAAAATTAGAAGGAGACAAAACTGGAAAATTCACGCTTCTTGGATGATATTGCCGTTGCACAGCCCATCTTTTAGCAGACTAAAGGTGGTATCTTTAATGGTATTTACATCCCATGGAAAAATGCCGTTATTTGGTCATCTGATAGGAACTGAATTGACGCGGAAAGGATGCTCCGTTCATCCAAATCCGCGAAAATAAAATCAATGTTCGCTCTCGTCCTTTTCACTTTCGAATTCTACATCTTCCGATTCCCCGTCATCTTCATCACTGGACAGTTCGTCTGTATCCACAGTCTCTTTGAACATTGGGTCGGTAGTAATGACATCGAATAGACTTTAAAAGCAGGGTTTTAAATTAGCGCTCGCCAACTCGCCAATGCGAGTGTCAAACTCGTCGGGCGAGTGGAAATCATAGATCACTCGCCCGCTTTCAGCGTTTTGGCGAGTGGAATTTTCATTACAGGAAAATAAAACTGTAACTGATTTTTTTGACAAAATATAAAATAATCTGAACGTAAACATGCCAGTACTCTTCATATTCTGAAAACTTTATAAACCGGCCACATCCACACAGATTTCCCACTTCGCAAATACTGTACATAAAATGGCTTCTGTTCAACTGAAAAGTTACATGAAGCACCTAATCAAAGTCATGATACTTCAAACCGCGCCGCCGAGAACAAGATCTGATGGTGACGATGGCCACCGCAACGCACGGCTCACGAAGACGTTGGCTCGCAAAGTAAGAGTTGTAAGGTTATTTATCAAACTAACTTTAAAAAATGAAAGTAAACTGGGAGCCTCCGCCCCGAGGTCCGACCCGTCACCCTTTTATATACCATTTTTGACAGAAAAGGTACCCCTTTCGTATACCTTCCATTGGAAAATGGTACCCCACCTAACAAACATCCCCTTTCTAGCCCTTAGAATGAAGTCTTCTTGCCATTTTTCATGTAGCGTTCAATAAATTAAAACAGTACAGTCATAAGGTGTGTGTGTTCGAAATATTTTAATGAAAGGCCTTTTTAAATACCTAAATGACAGATTTCCCTACCCTTTCATATACTTCGACACGTGAAATGCCTCCCATTCATATATAGGTACCCCTTTCGGGCGGAGTCTCCCCGTATAGGGTATTATAGAGAGTACCCCTTCCCCTGGAAAATCAACGCAATTAGGTCGCGTGACTGACAACATCTCTGTTGAGTCCCAGGAGAGTAAAAAGCTTTGCTAGCCGCGCAAAAAAATGACAGAAGGAATGATTTTAGAAAAAACTAGATCCGCTGTAATATAAAATAGTCTAGCAATTTGGCAGAACGGTACTTGCAATAAACACCGTGAAAAAATAACGACGACATCGGCACAGTTGTTTCCTGTACTCTGTTTTATTTGGTTTGACTTGGGGGGTGGAGGGGAAGTATTTGGCGAGTCAAACCCTGCTCTTTCATATACAAGTCAAGTTCTCTTGCTCGCAACTTACGTTTTCCACCTCGTCATTCTCACTGACGCTCCTCATCTGCTCTTGTTCTAATGTCTTTTCTGATAACATATCGAAGTTGTATTCTGAACAGAAGCTCTTGATGTTATCAGTCGTTTATAATACTGCTAGAACGTTCTTCATACAAGTCCTTTAGACATCTTCTTGGGAGATAGTCATTCGGTGTCTTGCCTGTTAATTTTGTCTGATAGACACCCATGAAATTTCCAGGATTGAGTCTGGCAGAGTTGCGGAATGCTTCTGGTCACAAACATCTTTTGTCAAAACTCCACCAAGAACAAAGATGGGAGCTCCCCTCTCCTGACACTTTGCAGGCATCACGATAGAATTCCACGAGGAGTTCTCCACGGATATAGTGGTCTTCAATAAACTATTCCGGATCTTTCTGAAGTGAGCAGTTGTGAGCTGCCGGGTATCACTTCATCAAACTCAAAAGCTGATGAATCCTCGTTTCACTGGCCCAGAAACTCCCTGAAGATCCCATTATCATTGCCTTATGCCGAACAGAAACATAATGTTATAGTTCCGATCCTCCTCAGTTATCGGCTTCTCTTCACTTTCATCCATTGCACTATAGACTTTGTGAAAATACGATGAGAGCCCGGGGTCACATTCACCATTTCCTCAGGACCCCTCTCAGGCCAGTACTTCCTCGCTTCAGAGTCAAAATCTTAAGCTATCTGGGTTTGTCAAACCCTTCAGATGTACCTAGTCTGAGGTACGCCTTATCATCAGTGCTTCTCATGAAGCAAAACTTTCTCGAGTGGGAATGTCTGTATGTCACTCCAGAACGGCCTCGTTACCTAGAGCCACAACAGATCTACAGAATGCACGAGAACGAGAAGCAGCGTCAATATTCAAGGAGAGTTCTCGACATTGAGCACGGAACATTCACGCCACTAATATTTACTACAACCAGTAAAAGAGTGCATGAGACACCAGAGTCGCCTCGCCGAGTTGATAGCTCTAAAGAAGGGGGAAGAGTATGCTACGACAATGTCATTTATTATTGTTTTGTTTGCATGTTAATTAGACCTTTTTGCCGCGTCAACTTGTACAAAATACAAAAGGATTTTGAAGTGAAAATGAGGCAAAGAGGGCTAATTAACATGCAAACAAAAGAATAATAATTTTGCCGCCATTTTGGAATAAGGTGTATGGATTAGAGCGAGAACATCTTTTGCATTACTGAGATCCGCTCTCATTTGTTCGAGAGGAATATGGACTACGATATCGAAACTGTTGAAGCAGCCATTCATTAGTTCTTGTCCTGTTTATTTGTTTTTAATAGTCTGATTTTTAATAGACTCTGATTTTGATACTGCAATTTTCTTTTAGCGCGTTTTTTCCCTTCAATTAGGTACTAAGCTAGATCGGCGTGGAGTCTTTTACTTAAAGTGATGATAGGAAAGTATTTTACTTGAACTGTTGATAGGAAAAATTAAGACGATGCATTTTTTTCTCACCAGTATTTTTTTTTTATTTTCATATATCTTTGTAAAAAGTTATTGTAAATATTATAATGGTAATAGCAGTAGTACAGGAGTCCTGTAGTAGTAGTAATAATAATAATTATTATTATTATTATTATTATTATTATTATTATTAATAAAATTTTTAGTTTTTACACTTTTTTAACCGGTATTTATCCTTGTAAATGTGTTGTTATTGATATTCTTAAATAAAGTTTTTAATATGATTATGATTATTATTATTATTATTATTATTATTACTATTATTGTTATTATTATTATTTACAAGTGGAACCGTTTAGCACATTAAATTTTATACAGAAAGTTGATTAATATTTTCTTTTCAGTCACACATAGTAAGTATAATTGTAGTGTGGAGTTCAGTCCACAAAATATCCATACCTCCCCCACGGAAGGTCACTGGAAATGAAAAAGGGGAGGTGGGGGTGGCAAAACCAAAAGTTTAAATTGAAATGTATGGAGTTAAATTGGAAATTCCAGAGGGTTGGGGCCATTGCAAACCAAAAAACCTTCCATGGGGGAGGTATGCATGTTTTCTGGAACCATACATTCAAAGACACCAGGCTCCATGGTCATTGCTTTGCTTGGTTACCCTCACACTACTAGCATTGACAATTATGTCTTCATATTAATGTTAAACTTCACTGTCCTTTTTGAGATACAACACCATGTCACAGTAGAATTATTATCATTATTAATTAAGGCACATAATTATAAAGGCAAACTCTTCAGTTATGACACAAAACCCAATAGGTTGCTATAACGTAATTTTGTTTGGATAGTTTTACATTGACCTAAAAGAATCAGTAACAAACTTGGGCAAATTTTGTACAGTGAGAACTGTTCAAGATTCTGCATCTTTTCAATGCAAAATGTAAGGTGCGGGCTGCCAATAAAAAAAATTGACAAAATTTGTCATCTCATATGCTGCACGCCTGATCAGTTGTCAACTTGACCAATTTTTTGTGCCACAAATTACAAAAATTCGGCTTATTCAAATCTGGCTGTGACCACATATTCCAATTATAAGCAAATGCACACTGTAGTTACAGGCACATATATACTTTTTCCTTAGTTGTGTTTGTTAACGTCGGCGCATAAATGACCAATGACACATAAAATTTGTTTTCATGCATGTCACCACTGTTCAGAGTCAGTGGCATATATGGATATAACTTACGACATACAACATGTCATATTTTTATTTGTCCTCCTTTGAACACAAGTAAACATAATTATTTTGAAAGACAATTTGCACACCACAAAAATGCCTGTAGAGTTCTGCAGTCTTAAAACGAAAAAATTTAGAAACCATAGATTAATTCAAGAAATGCTAAGCTGAATATTAACATAAACAAAACAATCAAAATACTGTTAAATGTGATCAATGTTACTGGAGGTAATGGTGATCATCAAACAATAACAATAATAACAATTAAAAACAAAATAGTAACAACTTATGAAAATAGGAAATTGTTCTGGTTGTGCACTAGCAAACATATTTGCACATAAAAATTGCTTGAAGAGTACTGCAATCTTAATTCAATAATCTAGCCTTGACAGTAGAATAAAAATTCAAGAATACTAAGCTGAATGAAAACAAACAAAACAAAAAAATAACTGACTGTAATTGTGAACTGTACTTGTGAACGTCAAACAACAACAATGGTAAAGTTAGTTAAATCAATTGTAAAAAAAATGTCGAAACATACGAAACGTCAAGTTAAATGATATAGTTTTTTTTTTTTTCCAACAATGCGTTTTATTGTCATGTTTATCACCGCAGTTCGTGTCTTATTTCTTGTTAAGCTTATAAAGTATCTTCTCCACCCGATATGACCAAAATATCCATTTTCTTATTTTCTTGTTTGTCGAAAACTTAGAGACTCTTTCAGAGTTGGCTTTGTGAAAATCCATTTGAAGAATTTATGAAATTACCCTTGGCCCCGGCACCGATTGAACATTTCGGTAGAGCCCTACAGACAAACTGTCACCCCACCCCCCATGTTTCACCAAGAATACTAGCAGCAGAGGTAAGGAGGACATTACGTTGAGCGGCATACCTGGGGCAAAACAAAAAGAATTGTTTCACCGATTCAGAGTCAAGACCGCACTCGCAATAAATAGGCGATACACAACGGTTAATTTTAAATAAATATTCTTAGACAAGAAAATCCAAGTCTAGCTAAGGCGAGTGTGATCAATAGATGCACGCCTTGAAAAAGAGAAATCGAATAACTTATTATAACTATGGGAAAAGAAAGTTGACCTTAATTTAGCTTTAAACGTGGGAAGAGAAACAGATTTTCGAACACCAAAGTCCAGAGAATTCCAGCCAGTGATAGCGGATGGAAAAAAAGACTTTTGAAAGCGAGAAGTTCAACGTGAAAATTGTGTAAAGTTTTCCCTTGACCTAAGACGATAATGTATACGCTCACTAGATAGTTTTGGAAGAAGCTCACTAATGAGGTGCAAGATTCTTAACAATATTGTAAAATTGACTTAGAAGGTGTAGTTTCCTTCTGCTACTTAGAGGCTCCAAAGCAAGTTCCTTGTATAGCCTTGCAGAACTGGTTCCCTTAATGGCACCTGTTACCAATCTTGCAGCTTCATATTGAACGCTATCAAGTAGAGCTGAGTCGCAATCATAACAGTTGTTCCAAATGACATCCCCATATTCCATGATTGGTCTGATTAGACTTTTATACAAGGATGTTAAGGTGGAACGATCACCTTTGTATGTGACAAATTTTAACATGTTTAATCGCTTAGAAGCTTTCTCATACATCTGAACTATATGATTTCTCCACGACATAGTACTCTGCAAAGTTAAACCCAAGTGAGTATGAGACTCAGCATCTTTGACGACACTGGAGTTGAGAAATAGAGGAGGATGAACTTGTTTATTACGCTTCAGAGAAAATACAACATTACGAGATTTAACAGGATTCATGGTTACCAACCATTTATCAGCCCACACAGCAATCTTATTTAAATCAGAATTGAGACGACCAGCTGATACGGCGGGGTCGTCAACAATTTCAAGTAGTGTTGTATCGTCGGCATAGATCAACGGAAGGGAGGCGAGATCATCAGTAATATCATTGATGTAAATAAGAAATAAAAGCGGACCTAGCACAGACCCTTGGGGAACTCCAGAGTTGACTGTTTGCCAGTCGGAGCATTGTCCTTCTATAACTACACGCTGTTTTCGGTTACGCAAATAACTCTCGAACCATTGAAATAAGGACGATTGTACACCTAGAGCCTCCAACTTACGCAACAAACCAGTATGCCACACCTTATCAAATGCCTTGCTTATATCTAGGAAAACAACTCGTAGCTCTTTGCCGCCCTCTAAGGCTTCATAAATCTTGTGAACAAGGAAAATCAGTTGGTTAATTGTTGAGTCGCCAGGTCTGAAACCAGACTTGAATTTATAAAGAAAGCCAATTTCCATCAAAAAGTTATACAAATGAAAGAACACAACTTTTTCACAGATCTTGGAAAAACTCGCCAGCGGAGAAACAGGACGGTAATTCACTTTGAGTTGACGGTTGTCATTTTTAAAAAAAGGAATAACATTTGCAAGTTTCCATTCGCTCGGGTACTGACCAAGTGAGAGACAAGTTAATAAAATGAGTGATATAAATATGAAAACCCTCACTGCATAACTTAATAGTCTTATTGCCAACCCCATCATAACCACATGCCTTAGAGATATCAGCACCCTTCATTGCTCTTCTGTAGCAATAATACTGGATAAAAAATGTTGTGTCTGATAGGGCTGGATAAAAGAAGGAATGGCCTCACAGTTAAGCCAATATCATTACAGCTACGGATTTCCTTAATACCGTCAACCACGCCCACCCTGCTGTCAACTTTACCATGGAGATCGAAAAGGATGGGATGCTCCCCTTTCTCGGCATCCAGCTCCTAAATCGAGCGCCCCAAATTGTGACCAGGGTTTACGTGAGACCTACCAATACCGGTTTACTCCTCCATTACCAGCAATCTCATACCCAGAGTCCTCAGGCTCTTTGGCCAGCGGTTAGTCGCCAGGAGAGACTCTGGGATACTGGAAAGAATCGAATTTTTTGATTGGCTGGCCCATAACGGCTTCCATTGTTTTACCCCAGATTTTCTGGGAAAATGGCGGTCCATTATCCCAGAGTCTCTCCGGGCGTCCACCCGCTGGCCAAAGAGCCTGAGGACTCTGGGTACGAGATTGCATTACCAGAGTCATGTCGACAACCGGTACAAACGAAGCTTATTAACAACTATGCTGGATCGTGCCTACCGTTTATCCTCGTCCTGGTTTTACTTTTCGGATGAGTCTGAACGTTTGAAGTCTGTGTTTTCACGCCTAACGTACCCGCTACACCTCATCAACTCCACCATTAACGCCTTTATCAACTCGAGAGTTGCTGACCAGCAGACACCGCAGGCCTCGCCAGTAATGGTGGAAAATGTCGTGACCCGAGTGATCATTCCTTTTAAGGATCAAGATTCCGCTGACATTGTTAAGACTCAGTTGAAAGACCTTAACCTCAAGCTCCAAACCACAATCCAACCCGTACATTGGCCAAGACCTCCAAGAATTCGAGCCCAAACCACAGTTAGTTAACCAACAGTGTGTAGTTTACCGCTTTCACTTGATGTAATCTGTGCGATACAGGTAGCTATGTTGGTTATACTAGTGGACATCTGCATGCACGCGTTGTTGGCCATAACAGCTCTTCATCCTCTGGCCGTAAACATTATGATAATGATCACGCGAGCGCAGTCCCTGAAGACCTCCTTAGTTGTTTCAAGGTACTGAAAAACTGCAGGAACAAATTTGATTGTTTAATTAACGAAATGCGGTACATCAAACAATTAAGACCACGCTTGAATGTACAAACAGATTCGATCCGCGCCAAAGTATTTATTTAAATTAACCCCATTAATGTAAATCAAAGATCTTACTCCTTTGAGCTCGCTCTTTGAATTTCTGAACTTTCATGTAAATCTTAATTAATTCCTGAATCGCTATGTCAGTCCAAAATTTCTTTGTATTTCGTGTACGTTTTTAGTGTTTATTCCCTCAATCCATCTTATATTTTTAAATCTAGTTGAGTCAGAAGAGTCTGTAAGTTTTAATAGATACACGGCCCTCAAGCACGTACATTGCTTCAATTACTGATCGTGTTTAAACAAAGGATTTTACTTACTTACTACTGACGGAAAATATGTTAAATTGTAAAATAGTTGTGTTTTAAGCCTTTTCTCCTTTGGTTAGTAACATTTCCAATGTTTTGTTTTGTTTGTTTGTTTGTTTGTTTGTTTGTTTTATGGTAATTACGATGTAGGCTTCTTCAACATATGACAATGCTCTTTCTTTCATTTAAGGCAACAATAGAGCAAATGACTTCCTATGGTTATTTCGATGTAAGATTTTACGTGCCAAAATTTTTTCTATGGCAATAATATAACAAATGACCTCTTTTTTCCAATGCTGCGTCCATAGACACCTTTTGGCTTGCCAGCTTTATTGATATTGTGGTGGAGGAGCGAAGGGATAAGTGGTGGTATGGGCTTGTTACAGTTGTATTAGGAATTCGAGGTACGTTCTTTGTTGTGTATGTTCTTTCCGTTGCAGTTTTGACACGTGTATGTCATAGGTAGTAAAATTGGTTATCGTTTTCTATATGCACCGAGGAGAAATGTCACCCTGTTTCCCTGTAATAAGGTGTGCTTTGTGTAAAATGTGTAATTGAACACAGAAGACCAGACAATAATGTATATTTCCGCTTTTTATCCATTGAGTTCTTCTACAATCTCACTGGTATCGGATTTTTTAACATCGGTCTATTAAATTGGTTTTGATAATGTAAGTTAGTCTCGTTAAATGTAAGGGTTATTACCAGTTTTCTGAAAGAAGAATGATTTTTACGTGGTGTCAAAAGCAAAAGGCAGATTTTATTTTTTTGCAAGAAACTCACTCGATAAAAGACGCAGAAATACAATGAAAAAATTTCGGAATGGCCTATGGGGAGGCGAGATGATCATGTTGCCCCCGGGGGTATTCCCAGAAAAATTGGGTGGGGGTGTGCGGCCCGCTTACTAAAACCCTTACCCTATTTCAGACCATAATCTGCGATTTTCCCTACCCTATTTCAGACCTGACCAAAAATACGATACCCTATTTCAGACCTATTTCATGTACACGGTTGGCGTAAACACAATTAAAAGACAACAAAGAAGAGAAGAGCTTTTGTTGACGGTCTTTTCGCCTAATGATGAAGAAGTATTGTAGCTTCTTCGCAAAAAACATATCAAATTCAAGACTGAAGTGCACAAATCATACCCTAGCCTCCCTCGCAATCGTTTTTAGGGGACTCGTATTTCACCTCCTCCCCACAAACGCCTGCTTACCCGAAGCCTACATTCCTTTCCTGCCGCTTAGCCAATCTGATTTTAAGTACTAAATTCTGGAAGGTTGACCTTGACCTCAGGACGCTTTACGCGGGATAGTTCAACATAGCGGAGACAGAGCATGAGCAAGCTTTGATCACCGTGTACTCTACGTTTAAAATTTCCTGTTTAAATGCGTATCAACTGACTTCAATTTAAGAATTTGTGAGAGGAAATAGCGATAATATTTCCGTCAACATGCCGACTAGTTACGGAAAGACGCTTATTTCAGTATCATGCAAGCTTCGCCTTCAATCTTCGATTTCCTCGCTGCTGGTCATATTGTAGCTGTTGTGTCACTTCTCGTGAATTTGATGAAGGGCTAGGCTCGATTTCCGCCGCTCACTCGGGTCCGGGCTTTCCTCCCCGAGAGAGAACGGCTGGACGCGTGACCCAGCGACCTTGTCTGTAATTTATGCGTCTCAGATGTCACCGGATGTGAAATCAGACTCCAAATGTTCCTTATTTAAGCCATGTTATCATAAGCATAAACGCAAGGTTTTGATATTCTTATGCTTATGTTTATGCTTATGTCACGGCTGTCCTCACCGGCGCATAAGCTTATGCTTGTGCTTATGCTTGCGTCGCTAGTGAGGACCAGGCTATTATTTCGCGCGCAAATACGCAATGTTGTAATGGATGGCGAATGTGCAAGCGAGGATACACCCAAAAAATTTCAAACGAATACTGGATGCGTATTCTGTGGCTGTGAGCTTCCTGACTCTAGGAAGAAAACTAGATTAAATGGAAAGTGTCTGATTTGCGAAACAGAATTTGCAACATAATGGATGTCCCTCTCTCGAGTGTAAACATGGACAGTTACCATCTGCAACGAGCGCTGCTATCGAGATGTTAAGCGCCTTGAAAAGATCCGAGAGGAGATTAAAATTCTCCAGCATTCATTGAAAGAAAAGTTTACAGCAAATAACCGGCCGAAGCGAGGCGTTCCTACAGACTCGTCAATCTCGCCAAGTGTTGCTGCGCCGTTGAAATCTCTTCGCCATGTAACGGATGAAGGAAGGAAAAAGGTCGCAAAAACTTGTCATTTGGAGAGATTCGACCCAAACCAAGTTCCATGCCTGTTCAGTTACCAGTAGTTTGGCCCATTGGTCCCGTCCAAGATGCGCCTTTGGTGAAGGAAACGCCAGAAGTCCACTGCTAAGGAGATATTTCTGAAGTACAGGTAAGCGCTAATTAATTAAATTTATTTGTTTTCAATTTATTTGACAGAACGTGCACGTTATCCTTCTTCCCTGTTCGGCTCAAATAAAATTATAAAAATGTTCTTTATTTCAGGCAATTGTGACTTATGAATCAGGGAGTAAATCGGAGTGTTATCAAAGGATCTCCATCGGCTCGGTAAAGCTTCGGTGCAAGGAAGTAGTTGTAAGTCGATCGCGGACGCAGTTATGGATAGTGCTCAACTCAAAAAAGCCATCGAGTACCGAATTTGTTCTGATGTCAACAACAAATGCAAACAAATTTGCGCGAAGAACGGCCCTTCATTGTTAAGAGGTGCAACAAAGGACGGCGGACAATCTATTTTTGTAAGCGTCACTGCTTAGCATAGCACGCCATCGTTTTGTTGAGGAAAACGCCTCTGCTGAGCCATACACGACATGAAATTCCCCGCGTTCTACCAGTTGCTTAGCCTTATCGCTCTTCAGTTCATCGCCGATGAACTCGCACTGATTCCAAGAGACTTAAGGTACCGTACTTGGTCTTGCATAAGGGAAGCCAGAGGAGAGATCACAATTGCGATTGACTTCGCATTGGTTAGCAAAGGACTAACTGTGTCGAAACACATCGGAGCGGACTGAAAAATCTGGGACTTTCCCGACCCAGTTAGTTGAATAACAAAGACATCTCGGCCAGTAATCAACTTTTCCAGTGCCTCTCACTGTAAATCTTTTAAATTCTCAATGTTAAATGTCGTCAAAACTCGCTCGTAAGCCACACACATCCTTTCCACGTTGTCCGCCATTTTCCACAACTCTGTTCTGATATGATAATTTATGCGACAACATTGCCAGACGAAAATCTGCAGGCGGTAAGCTCATTGGCTGAAACCAACAATGGTTAACCGACGCGTCCAGCCGCTCTCTCGGGGAGGAAAGCCCGGACCCGAGTGAGCGGCGGAAATCGAGCCTAATGAAGGGCCAAGTCAGTTATTTAAGAAGTATTGGCGTATCTTCCGGTTAGTCTGAGTGATTTGGAGGAAGGAAACTTTGCCATCGGCAGACCATAGCGCGCAGTGGACCGAGCGAGCTCCTAGGTAATAAGCTGCATAATTTTGCCTTCCGCATCTCGTGAACTGAAGAAAAAACTACTAGTTGGTGCAGTCTATGCCATCGGTGTTTGATAACTTCTGACAGCTTCCCCAGGACGTTTTGGGATCGCTGCGTGGGTGAATTTCATCTGATTTAATGCAAGACCATGAGTTGTTGTACTACCATGTGTGATAATTTCACGTCGGTTTACTTTATGTTTGATCGACTGATAAATGCATCAGATTTTTTACTTGGTCGCGTCAAAATTCTTATTTGCTTTAGTCTCTTGTAACACATCGTATTACAAATCGGCTCCAGCGCTTTGATTTGCAAGAGAAAGAAGCACGCATAAGGATTAATTTTACTTGTCATCGCTGGACAGTTGCTCGATCGTGATTGGCTAGGATGCCCGCAAGTCAAACAATGGGAAAGGAATGTTGGCTTCGGGTAAGCAGGCGTTAGTGGGGAGGAGGTGAAATACGAGTCCCCTAAATACGACTGCGTGGGAGGCTAATCATACCCTATTTCAGACCAAAATGGTCAAAATCGATACCCTGTTTCAGACCAAAACGGTTAAAAAAAACCATACCCTTTGGGGCCGCACATACCTATATAGCCCATATAAGGGAGTACCCCCTCCTGACATGTTGCATGCAAGCCCAAATTCATGTGGAGTGGAAATTCTGTTTTAAAAAAAAGGTGTTGACTGTGTCATTCATTCCAAAATTTTGGACCCCCTGGGACGCTATATAATTCTAAAAGCGGAAATTTCGGACAGACTGTATGTATTGATAAATATTTATGCCCAAACAAAGATACAAGTAATATAATAATAATAATAATAATAATAATATTTAATACTTATATTGCGCTTTTTCTATAAGAATAATCAAAAGCGCATTACTGTAAGCATAAAATCACTGACTAAAATTAAAAGTTAAACCTAAAACCTACAATCTTAACTTAATTTAAAATATTAAAAACTTTAAAACTAAGCATTGAATTTAAGAAAAGACCTGAGAAAACAAAAAGTATCGTCAAATTATTTAACACGTTGCTGACGACATTGCATAAAGAAAACCTAGATGAAGAGCAAAATTTCAACAGCCCTCTAAATCCGCTCCTTGATAAGAAAGGAGGTATATTAATACCGAAGAAATCTGTTTATATTTCATCGCGGCGAACCATTCTTAAAGAAGTCATCCAAGAGCTAAACCGATTACTATTCAAATTTTCATGGAAAGGAACTGATAAAGTAACTAAATTGTCCGCAGTAAATGAGTACGAGAATGGAGGATTAAAAGTGATCCAATCTCTTAGGTTAGCCTGGATAAAAAAAATTGGGGGACAAATGACGGTACATGGAAAGGGTATCTACGAAACCTTCTGAATCGGTTTGGAGGTCTTTTTTTTTTTATTTCACTGTAATTACAACGTCAAAGACATTCCTATGACTTCTCAATTTTATTCCGAGTTGCTAAAACAGTGTTGGTCCGACTTTTGACAGGAATTTGACACAGAGAACGGATCGACAAAACTTAGTATGGAATAACACACGTACGCACGTGCGTACCTGAAAAAATCGAAATAAAAAAAAGAAATATGAAAGCAAATAAGCAAATTATTTTTTTTTTTCAATAAAAAGCACAATTTGCTCAGTTTTATTCATTCAATTCGCTTGTTTCTTTGAAATGTCGATAAAACAACAGAAGGTGTGTTTCCACACCAAACGTCGGTTCCCACGGAAAAGAGATGTGACTCATTGGAGGACCGAATGGTCCAAACAAGGCGGGAAAAAGCGATCAGAAAGCAAGAGGGATGGTAAAGATTGAACGCGTTATGGTCACCTCGTTTTTTATAGCCTTGGATCGGCCTGCCTTCGCTCTGCTACGCTTTCCATGGCCACGAAAATCAGGAAGAAGAAACTGAAGCAAAGCTTTAGTGGCATGAAGAGGCTCAAGACGCCCCTTCGGAGCGTTATGTCCTCGCTATCCGTGACACATCTTCATAAACATAAGGAAATCGACTTAAATGAGGTTATTTCTGGTTTCGTTTGAAAGACTGCAGAAGATTTAGCTCTGTGCCTGTAACGGAAAACCAATTACAACTTCTATGAAGGCTATGAGTAGTTATATTTACACAGGCTTAGGATTTTGGTTTATTGTTCTTGGAGATACAGACATGTACACATTGATTGCTTTTTGTAGGTTTCTAAGAAAAGCCCGGGGCAAACTAGGGCTCGGTGAAACCCTCTAATATTAAGGCGTTAACGTCTTAATACTTACAGTTACCACAAAAACCTGGTTAAAATATTAAAAAGCATGCCACCGCAGCAGCAAATTGAACGTTTTTTGGATCTGCATCTGATGCATCAGCGCTAAGATAAAATTTGGTGAGCTTCTTGCTAGAGTTCAGTAGTTGCTTGTTTCTTCAGTTTTTTCACCTGTGTAGCAGACAGTTGCAAAGAAATGTCAGCCTGGACTCAATTCCTTATAATTATGTCAAATCAACTGAATTCAACATAGGTGTATAGATAGAAATTCGAATGCCGGCTTATCGATAAATGGGAGCATGCCCCCGGACTCCCCAGAAACTTCCGCCTTCAGCGGTCGTATATTCGAAATACCTTTGTAAAAGATCCGCCGCAGAAAACTATGCCTCAGGATTTCGGTCCATTATTCATGGAGATGTAGACATGATTGTTTGGGTTGATTTCTAAGAGCAAACCTATTTTTTTTCTCTTTTGTTATATATATATATATATATATATAATATATATATATATATATATATATATATAAATACTTGTTCTTGGGTAGAATGTATTTCGTAGAGCGCTCAACTCATTTGATTGAGGAGCATTGACTATACCTTCACAGGAGTTCAGGCTTCAGGAGTAATCATCGTTTTATTGCGACAGTGCTGTTTCGTATGGTTTAAAATTATATGACCACACTCATCAGGCAACTTTAACGATTTCTTTAAAGTTGCCTGATGAGTGTGGTCATATAATTTTGAACCATACGAAACAGCACTGTCGCAATAAAACGATGATTACTCCTGAAGCCTGAACTCCTGTGAAGGTATAGTCAATGCTCCTCAATCAAATGAGTTGAGCGCTCTACGAAATACATTCTACCCAAGAAACAAGTATTTATATATATATATATATATATATATATATATTGTATATATATATATATATATATATATATATAGCTGGAGTTTTCAAAACAGGGCTCCTGGAGTCCATACTAACTCCTATTACATGTCTCTCACTCTTTTTCTTTTTTATCTTTTTTGGACGGGGCGGGGGGCATGCTAGCTACATTAATAATTAGAAAAAGAGAAAGAAACTGTCCCTGACTTAAACTTTGCATTAAGTTCTTATCCCCACTTCCCCCCCCCCCCCACCACCCCCATCCCCTCCAGTTTTATTTGTCAGTTAGATTCCACTCTCTCTCAAAGAAAGAAACGTGCATTTGAAGTCTTCGCGCGGTCAGTTAGCTCGCAATGGCGTCGTTAGAGTTTGATTTTCCGTTGGCCTCCTAGAGCAGAGTATTCCTTAGGACATCATTAAGTCCAGTGAGGGAGAAAGTCTTGCGAGGTGCAGAGTCTGCCTCGTCTAATATCCTGCTGTGCAGTTATTTGCTAAACGAGTACTTTGTTTACCCGGGCGGTACTGCTGGAAAAAATGCAGGGATATTGAGAGCTCTGCTTTGAGAGGTAACAAGTCTTTTAGCCTCAGAAAGTAGGTGTCGGTGATCATTTCAAGGCTCAGGGAGAGAAACTGGTGTAGAATTTGGAGCATGCTAAAGACTTAGTAAAAATGCTGTGGCTAGATGGTCGTCAACAGCTCCTTGCTAACACGGACAGTAAACATCCGGGACCTACCTCATGAAATTATCGAGAAAGACACAAGGCATGGCTGGGAATTTGTCTGCAAAAAGCGTAAGTTTGAACATTTTTTTGACTAGTTTCCGCCCTCGCAACTTTATCGAGTGATTTGATAGTCTGAAAGTGTCATAATGACTGGTTTCCGGTGTCAGAAGTGATCACAAAATCGAGCGATAATTTACACAAATAAAATTCGACAGTAATTAGCTGTGATTCTTCGTAGCAATCACGAACGCTCGGTTGAAAACGCTGCTAGACTTCGCCTAAATCTATGCCGCTAATTCCAAAGCTAACTTTGCCGTCAGAAAGAGGGTATTCTAGAGAGATTTGGCCGAATAACGCACCAAAATTCTCATGTCAGAGGTCACGTCAATTTCATGTCTAATTGCAAGACAAATAACATGTATTATTTGTCTTCCCTTTGACAGAGACTGTAGGTTCATAACGGGCCTAAATGCAAGTCTCCCTTTTGATAAACCGAGGTATTGATAAAGAAAGTTCTAAAACCCCTCAAATTTTCATGAGCCTGGTTTTGAAAAGTTCGGCTAGATATATATATATATATATATATTATATATATATATATATATATATATATATATATATATATATATATATATATATAATATATTATATATATATATATATATATAACAATGTGTTTCTACCCAGTCTCGTTTCATATGGACTTTAATACAGGTCTGTTTCGTAGACCAACAAAGAGTTAGTCCACTCATCAGTTAAAATTCCATATACACTGTAGCATCGCTAAGGTTTATATACATCAGCAGTATGGTCGTTACAAAATTCAAACTTAAATAACAATGGTAATATACATTTGTAATCTTATGATTGGTCCTTGAGGATGCGATTGAATTTAAGGAGAAACTTTCGCTTGTGCCTGCAATTTGATACGAGTTCGTTACGTTTGTTGAGCGTTCCCATGTCCGGTTTATATAAAATATAGAATTTCTCGGTGTTACACAGGTTACATCGTTTGATAAGATTGCTATAAGATTTGGCCTTGGCTAGAATTTTCCAGGAGATTGCGAAGTCTTTCTTTGGTCTTTTAGCTGCCATAGGTGTTTGCTTAGTTCTGTGTCATTTTTTCTACTTTCGTGTTTGAATGACATCTGATGGTTTGGCCATCTCGTCTTGAACTCCGTGGCGGTGAGGCCGACGTATGTCTCAGTGCTTTCAGCAGTGGTGATAGTGGCTTGGTACACTACTTCCTTAACTAGACATTGTCCTTTTAAAGAGCATTTGTTTGGCTCTCTGCAGTTACAGGGTTTGGGGGGTGCTTTTTCTTCAGGTGGCGTGTTCTGTCTTAGAATGGTTCTGTGGTGTCCATCGATGACCTGTTTTATGTTTGGTGAACAACTGTAACTTAGCTTAAGATTATTTTTGTTAAAAAGTTGAAAGTTAAAAAGAAAGACTTCGAAGAAATTAAAAAGAAAGACTTCGCAAAAAGGAATTGCCAAATTTCGATTTGGGGATTAACTATTTCTTCCCCCGTGAGCCCGAGGAAACAAAGCAAAAGAAAAACCATAGCGCTTTTCCCTGCCTCGATGATCGTGAGCTACACGACCTAAAGCGAAGCTAAGAGGACAAAATATGGAACAAAATAGGCAGTAAACGTTTTTCAAGGTAATTTTTTGCATTAAGCACTACAATAAAATTCTCTATAAGATATTCTTTATTTTTAAAAAAATGTACACGAAAACGTACACCAAACTAAGCTTATACCGTCGATTGCATCTACCCGTGAACGCACGCGCCCAAAACATGTTTTCACGTGATGCCAAAAGTCTGCGTTTCAGGTGTCAAACTTCAAAGTTTTCCCACCCAAATGCGAAGTTCCTTCGATGTCTCGTGGTTCAATCCACTGTCAACGCAGTCAAGAAATCAGAGGAAAGTCAGCGAAAATCCCTTCAATGATATGTATGGAGAGCCGAAAAAGCACTTGAACTGAGTGGGATACCTTTTTGAAAATTTCTTCCTTTCTGTTGACTGAAAACATATCCCTGCAAGTAGTGAAACACTAGCTGAAACTTCACATTTGGGCGGGAAAAACATTAAAGTTTGACACCTGAAACGCAGACGCTTGACGTCAAGTGAAAACATGTTTTGGGCGCGTGCGTTCACGGGTAGATGCAATCGACGGTAAGCTACAGACTACCCTGCGAGCAGAGGCCCTTCGATCTTCCTAGATAAGTCGGGAGGAAGGAAGGAACCTCTGGCCAGCCCGCCTCGACTTCTCTGATGTGCCGTTCATATCCACCGAAGTGGATGAGTCAGTCCGGTTAGA
>JAEMWC010001644.1:0-27500 GCA_016490735.1 Pachyseris speciosa
CTAAGCATGGTTTCTTTCTTGTTTAAGTTTTCTGTAGATGATGGCAAGGCAACAGCTGTCCATGAAAGGAAAATCAAAGTAGATCCCCCAATAGCTGATGCGTTATCCCACGAGGTGATGATCACGTGCTTCCAGGACCCTTGTAATAGGCGTACTGCAAACTTTCCAACAAAGAACATTTTCAAACTTTCTTTTTTGTTAGCCGATAGAAGCTGCCTCGAAATGAGTATTCCTTTTTGGCCCAGACCATATTGGTGCATTTCTGTCCGTCCTCGGCAAAACAACAACTACGTGGTATCCTGTCATCAACGAAGTTTTGCGGAGAACGGGAGCGCATGACGTTTACGCGTCATTCGTTTTGTTAACGACCGAACGCGCTAATCTTATGCTACCCTTATATAGTGCAGAGAATACTATATTGAGGTGATTTGAAGTTCAACGCGTAAACCGCGAAAAGCTGAACAAAATTTAAACGGGTGGTTTTAACTCTATTGACAAGAAGGCATCATTGATTAATTATGTTCTTTAATCAATTTCAAGCAAATAAAAATTCAGCTCACGCGTTTGCAGTAAAGAGGATCACATATACACAGACCTCATCAGCTAAAAACAAAATACATGTTGGCAAAATGACTTCGGCATTCTGGCACTCTTTCAAAGCCTAGCAAATTTATCTCTTAACAGGACATCCAATAACTTTTTCTGCCAATAATCTTTCTTCTGCGCCTGGAATTCCAGCGAAGTCTTGTTTCCAAGACAACTGAGAGCTTTCAACTGCCATTCCTTAGCTTCACCAATCGAAACAAGAATCACCGGCCTGTCGCTCTGGCCCAGGAATCTCCAGAGGCGCATCTTTCTCTCTTTCCGACAGAAGCTGCTAGCGGGGTAGTCTTCAGACAAAACAATCAACAACTGGCGGCTGAGTGGCACGGCGCTGTCCGCCATGTTTTGGTTGATGGATTGTTGAAGCTCGTAATGTATCGAGTGCTCGTTGAGAAGGGGTGTCAGATTCTCAGTGACCCAGGCAGACTCATTTGAGTTGTAGCTGATAAGCAGCTGGCGGCCTGTATTGAAAAATGAAATGCAATGTCAGTCTTAAGGAGCATCTCGTTCCAAAGCAAAAGGTACCTTAAAATCATTTCCCGTGCACCGCAAGGAACATACCACGGAAGCACGTCTCCCAAACGACCGCTTCCAGTTTTCAAGAAACTTAATTGGCCCTCCCACTTCGTATAGGTCTGAATTCTATCGTTATAATGTATCATCACTACTGATCAGCTTTGTAGAAAAATTGATTTAAACCAGTAAATCCTACCGAGTCACTGGATTCAAAACTTGTTACCACCAAAGCACGAAACGTACTGTAATTTGAGAAGAAAGCCCATCTCTACAATGCCAAGGACTTAAACCAACTGAACATGAAAATCCTTCGTTATCTCCCGGTGCGACTACTTTAATTCCGCTCAGTTCTCTTCAATCCAGTTTGCTCACGTATAGCAGGTCTATACTATTGGTTAGTCTCAACAAAGATATGTTGTGATAGTCTTCTAGTCTTAATTGTATTACATTACTTTTATTTTTTACTGCGTGCTAATTTAACGCAAAAAATTTTAATAAACAATCTACCTTAAAAGCTCTCTGATACCCTAGATCTCGCGTCAGTAGGAAAACCGAAATAATTAAGGTGGCTCAAACTGGTTTGCCGCATGTTTTTTTCAGCACTTTTATTATGGATCATTACTACCAACCTTTGTGCATTGTTACCTTTATAGTGGTACGAAAAAATACCCAATCATGGGTGAAACTTTTTTGACGTAATAGGTTACCATAGCAACACTATAACCAGCTTAAAACACCTCTAATTTTAGCTTTAAGCCACAATAATAACTCAAAAACGAGCTCGGTGACCCCCATTTTTTTATTGTTGCGAAGTGATTAGCATAATAAAATACAATTTTTGTGAAGTTTTAAAAAGATTTTCTAGGAGCGGATTTGAAGCCACCTTAAATTTTCGAAATTTAAAGATTGGTAGTGATGATCGATCAAAGTAAAAGAAGTGGAAAGTGCTAGAAACCGGAACTGGTCTGTCAAAAGATAGCCAGGGAACACTCCCACGTTATACTTTTCGTCATTTCCTCCGAGCGCACGCACGCGATGCATATGCGGAATGACATCACAACACGCATTGCAAGTGCAGTAAGGATACAATAACACGACAGCAAAATAATCCATTATGATTGGCTGTCGCGTCTTAATCAGCAGTGATTTGGGTGAGGGTACATACATAATATGCATAATGTGGGAAGAATTGCACGTACAATGTGCGTCACCAATCAACCTGTAACGGAAATGCCTATTGTATCTTTCTTTTACTTCAAATTTTGGCGTACATGTCGTTGATTGGACTTCATGTCGTCCATCATGCCCACACAAAATAGTTTTGTACAAAATTCAAACAACTTATTTTATTTATTTATATACATTATTTATACATAAATTCCAGTTCAGTATAGCTGGTTTAAATGGAGATCTGTACAAAATAATATGAATAAATAATAAGTTATAAAAATGAGAACAAAAAACAAAACAAAAGAAGTCAATCAAAGGGTTCATAAAGGTGAGAATTAACTGAGATGATTTAGATGATGCTTGACTTTCAGTTTAAAACTAGTGAGAGACTGATCATGGCGTAAGTTACGAGGAAGAGTGTTCCAGGATTTGGCGGCATTGTACTTAATATATGTTTGAAATTTAGGTGTCTTGGCAAGAGGCAGGCGGATAAGGTCTTTATTTCTAGTGTTGTAGTTATGGATTTGCTCCGAGGAGTGGAAGTCGTCTAGTAGATATGCTGGAGCCAGGCCATTGATGCACTTATAGATCTGTAAGAACTTGCGGTATTCTCTGCGGCATTGTAGGGATGGCCACTTCAGTGTTAGCTGTAATCAATATCGGTAGCCTTGCGACCCGCAATTATTCCCGCAGCTCGCTTGAGAAGACGGTAAAGGTAGCTCTGATTTCCCTGTCCGCAACCATTCCACATACAGCAGCATTAATCAAATAATGGTAAAACCATAGCATTAAACAGAGTAATGCATGCTTCTTTTGGGATGACTTTTCGGGCTCTAAGTAGCATTCCAAGGTGGGACGAGATTTTGTTTCCGATATGTTCAATGTGATGTTAGGCATGGATCCAGAATCACGCCCAGATATTTAAATTTGTATACCCTTTCAAGATCTTTGTCATTAACACTGACTTTAAATGACTGGACTGAGCTCAGTTTTTGGTGGGTTCCCATTAGCATAACTTTGGTCTTCGAGTGATTTAACATGAGATAGTTTTAGTTCAGCCATCCGACAACGTGGTCAAGGTCTTGGGACAGAGCAGTCTCAATAGCTTTCAAAGAACTGTTTTCAAAAAACAACAGGGTGTCGTCGAGTAAAGGTGAACTTTACAGTACTTTGTTTCTAACGGTAAATCGTTAGTGTACATAATGAACAATAAAGGTCCCAAGACAGGCCCCTGAGGCACACCATATAATATGGGTTCAGCGTCAGATTGAATATCATTGATGTTAACACTTTGGGTTCTCTTTGTAAGATACGCTTTGAACCAATTCACTGAAGACTTGCTTAGGCCAAAATCTGACAATTTCGTAAGTAGTAATTCGTGGTCGAGGGTGTCAAAAGCCTTAGATAGATCCAGAAATGCTAGGCCTGTTAGTTTTCCTGTGTCAATATTGTGCAGAATAGTGTTTGTGATGTCGATTAGGCTGGTTGCAGTAGAGTGAAGTGGACGGAAACCGGATTGATAAGTAGACAGGAGTTTGCGTTTTAGTAGGAAATCATACACCATTTTATGAACTGCCTTTTCTTGAATCTTTGCAAAGACTAGCAGAACTGAGATTGGGCAATAATTGGAGGGATCAGATTTTGAACCAGACTTGAACACTTGAGTTACGATGGCATGCTTCCAGCTTGCGGGAATAGACCCGTCATTTAACGATCTGTTCATAAGTAATGCTAGGGGCGTGGCAAGTGCGCCGACACCGTCCTTAAGACGTCGTGCTGGGATATTTTGTAATCCGGTCGATTTGCTACTTTTCAATTTCTTCAGTTCTTTAGCTACAAAGGTTTCACTAACTCGAGAAAGCTTGAAGTTGTATGAGGATCGATTTGCAGGTGGTCTGGGGGCCGGTAATACAGAAGTCATACGCTGTCAGTTTTGCAATTGCAGTAGAAAAGTACATAGCAAAGCTCTGCGAGATCTTCTTAGGTTCCTGAATAACACCGCTGCTAGTCTCAAGTGACTCAATAGTTGATATCTTAGGTTTGGTAGCAACGGATTTCAACGTTTTCCACAATTTGGACAACTGCAGTGAAACTTTAATATTTAACAAAGAGCAGCAAACATTAGTATGTGTTTGAGTGTATATATGTTTAAAAACAAACCAAGAGCGGATGGGGCTTATTACAAAAAAAACTTTTACTATAGATTTGTTCACTTTGGTTGTGGGGTATGGTTTTGTTCCTCTGGTCTAACACTGAGTATTGTTTTTGAGGTGAGCATGAGACTATGCGCTGATATATTCATCCCTTTCTCTGTTAAAAGGTGCCACACACCGGTTATTCTTTCCAGTCCGTATCAAGAAATTCGCGAACAATAGGTATTGTTATAGCTGATCGTTTTGACCGTGTATGGTTAAAAACGATTTAGGCTAAAAGACTTTTAACACGCGAGGGAAATTCAAAATTTCCGATTATTATTCACGCGGGAGACTTGAATCTTCGGCGAGACCGAAGTAAAGAGCAATTTGCTCCATGGGAGAGGGAAAGAGCTATAATTGGCACGACGAAACCAACAACGCTAGGGGGGAGGGGTGAGCGAATGTTCCGTTCGCGAACTCCAGCTGAGTTGATCGGATGTCAATGCAGAAACGTTCAGGTGAACCACTAGGGCGTAACAATACTCTAGCAGTGACCACAAGACCACCCCTAGTGTCTGTTCTAAAGGGGAATAATGTCAATTGGGACGTGTGTCCTGTTTCACTCACCCGTCACTGCGGTCGATTCCGCAGCGACAAAAATCATTAGATTCATTAGACACCGATTTCCAGCACTCTTATTTTAATGGATCAGTATCACCAATCTTTATAAGTTGTTACCTTTATAGTGGTACCAAAGAAAGGCCCAATCATTGGTGAACAAGTTAGCAAACTTCGTTCGTCATAGCAAGTTACCATAGCAACATTAACCTTTAAAAAAACACCGCTAATTTTATTGACGGAATATAATAAGCATAACCAAATACAACTTTTTGCAAAGATAAGGAAAAATCATAAGAGCGGATTCAGAGCCACCTTAAATTTTCGAAAATTAAGGTGACTCTGAATCCGCTCCTAACTTTTATTTTGTAAAATGTTGCATCTTGACACTTATTACTTCACCAATGATTGGGCTTTTGCTTGCCCCTATAAAGGTAACAACTTATAAAGATTGGTAGTGATTATCCGTCAAAGTATAAGAGCTAGAAAGTGCTAGAAACCGGTGTTAGCCACCACCTCTGATCAACAAAAATAGCTCTGAATCATGAACCATTTCTGTTTCTGTTTCAAACACACCGAGGGTACCCCAACCTCAAATTTCAAAGTTTCTGGCCCCCAAAGTTATAACACTGACCTGGCTTTGACCCTTCCAAAACTGCGGACTCGGTGATTTCGTTCTCACTTGTTGGTGACGTATCTGGAACATAAAGTGGTATGTCAGAAAAGCTTTCAATCACAACAGAAATAAGCAGTGCAATGAACCAATCAGAATACGAAGCCGGCGTAAAGCGCGGGAAAACACGCGCGTGCAAATCATAATTGGTTTTGGTTTTCTTCTCATTGGTTGAGAAAGTGGCGCGAGTTTTCCTGTCCAATCACAGAGCGAAGCAATGCAAAACCAAAGCAAAACCATAATTACTTTCGACACTCAATTGAAAAGCGCTCTTTACCGGAATATCTGATTTGCTTGATGCTTCGTCAATATAATACCACCAGTTTTAAAGATATCGACTCTTTCAATACAGGCCATTAGTCAAGTTACTGATTCATTCTCTGAAAATCTTCAATTTGGCAACAACTTAGCAGGAGCTATCGTTTATAGAGTGTTCTCACATGACGTCACGGCGGCCATGTTGGTGTCCCAAAACAAAGAAACGATGGCCATGTTGGTGTCCTATAATAATAACATAATAATAAATAATATATCACATTTAATTTGCGCATTTTCTATGCAATATTCAAACGCGCATTACAACTTTGGCCGGGGGACTTTGCCAGACTGCTTATAACGCAGTTTACAATTAATGAAGTTGAGTTATGTTAAACGAAACCTTTGAGAATTGAACTCTATTTTTATGAAAATACTTTTGTTTCAGAAAATCAATATGGCCGGTAGTCAAGTGAAAGAAAACGCTCTATACAGTCTGTGGACAGCGTTATAATATCCTTCGTTTTCTATATTACTTTTCACCCGGTTGTGCGTTCACTTGCAAGTTGATTGCAATGCATTAAAAGAAAACCCTCAAAGTCGTGCTCAAAAGTACATAACAATTAGGCTCAATTTTTCACTTGGAATAACTCGTTACTTGTGGGGTCAACTTTGTCTCAGTCACTCAATTCTCACATAAACGCTGATAAAGTTGTCTCGGTGAGACCATATAAACGGGCCCTTAGTTAGGGCCTCAGAATGAATTCAGACATCCCGCCCTCATTATAAGCCTCAGTCCTGGCTCTGATCCATCGTTGGCCCCTCTCAGCTTACCACCATGTTAACGTTTTCACTACGATTTTTAATTGTTTTCCTGTCTTGTTTCTTTTATAGTACTGTTACGCGCTAAAGTCTTCGTAAATTGTACAGGTTTCCTACTGTTTTGTAGTTGACTGGACGTGATGCCGTGTGATTACTTCAGTGATACTCTTAATTCAACGAATCAGCCTACCGCAAGTAGCTGGTTTAATTGAAGACCAAATAAACTTTCTCTGTTATAGTCTATACAAATGTACTCAGTCGGTTATACATAGATTAGAGTCTGTTTGTAGCGTTCAAAAGCGGTTGGCGTCCTTTTTTTCTCTTTTCAGAATATAGGTACATGTAAGTAGCGTCCCAAAGGGTATCTTTAGGACACAAATTGGGCCAACGAAGATTTTGAAATTTTATTCACTTGTAGGGTATAATTTTGATCCTCCTTAGGAATTTTCTTTAAGGTAACTACCATAGCAGACCAGTATACATATCGCCTATCACCCTTTTTCATCTTGAGAGGAAAAGGGCCTTTTTAAAATGTCTTATCCAACATTAGTGGAAGCATTTGGCACCTCATATTTATAAAAGCCCTGTCGAAAGGACTTATAATCTGATGGAAACAATTTTTGAAGCATTTTGGATTTTAAAAACGGATACCCGGCAGCCAAACATTCTGAGGAGTATGTTCTGAGGTTATAGGGCACTAAACTGGCTGAGGTGAGGTAATTTCGCTGTCACTTGTTGGTGAAGTAGCTGGAACGAAAAGTTGAATGTCAGAAAAGATTCTAATCAGTTCTTTTTTAACTCTCTATGTTTAAAAATTTCAATCTGCCGATTAATTGCTTGACGATTCGTTATGCCCGAAAGTTTCGAAACCTCTTCAATCAGTAAACTAGCCAACCCACTGTGCGCAATTACCGCGGTGTTCACCATAGTACTTCAAATTAAGTTTCTTAAACTCACTTATAATTTATAAGTTCGATTGCCAATAAAAAACCGCTTAATTCGTCACGTGCCTGAGTTTTTATACCCAATGAAAACCCAGATGAAATCCAAATCACGTGTGGTTTTCATCTGTGTTCTCATTGGACATCAAGTTTCTCGCATGAAAACAAAGCCAATTAAACACAAGAACAGTGCACTCTTGTTTTATATATAAAAACGCCTAATTTTGGTGCTGAGACTGAAGGTTCTTATTTTCTTCCATTTGAGCCTAAAACGTTCTTAACATGTTCTTTAAGTTGTGTGGTATAGTATTTCAATTAATCAATGCGGATGTGACCAGGAAATTTAAGTATTTGAGTTAATTGTCCTGTTAGACTACAGTTTTACATTTCTTTTACCTTTATTTATACTACTCGCAAAAAAAGAAAAGAAAATGAGCAATATAAAGACGTTCTTAACTGACGCTCATCCCGGGGATGTTTTCGTATGTTCCGTAAACATTTAGTTTAATCTCAGCCTGAACGTTGTTATAGAAAACGTTCTCATAAAAACAGAGTACGTCTAATCAGTATCATTAGCTATGCAGTGCCAGTTCATTTTTTTCATTTACGAGTTACAGTACATCATGATTTGTCAACATCGCGAACCAGTAGTTAAGAGATACGGCATCCATTTACGATATTTCACAATTTACGGGATTCACCTTGTACAAGTCATAACCTTGAAAGATCTCCAGGATATGATCCAAAATCGGTACTTTCGTCTCTCTTTCCAACTGCCATTGTCTAAATATGTCAAAAGCCCAATTTTTGTATTGTGTAGAAGCTGGAAGTAAACGGCTTCGTCAGCTAAAAGATGCTCCTCAGATAAAGTTTAAGGCGGACGAAAACGACTCGCTCCGTCCTTGATCTTCGCCATCATGTGTCAGCTGCAAATGAATGACTACTGACGCGAAAACAACACTGACTCTCACAAAATGTATGCAGGCAAAGAGTTGCCGCGGACAATGCGAAGGAATGTATGCGCTGTTGCTCGTTAAAACAATTGATTCTAATTAACAGAGAATATATTTGCTATATCTTTTATATTCTATTGTATTTTTATGCGTGTTTGAGACCTTATATCAAAAACTCGTGCTTCATGTTTCATCAGGGGTTCAAAACACCTTGAAACAATAAAAACACTCCTACTTCGGCGTCGTGCTTTCATCTGTTTCCGGGTGTTTGGAACCCCTGATGAAACACTCGCACTCGTTTTTGATACATTGCTTTCTTACCTGATTGTGTATACACATGTAACGTAATGTTAGCTGAAGTGTGGAGCCATCGAGTTGCACCGAGTCTGCAGATCTGATGGCAGCTATATGTTCCCTCGTCATTATACGTGAAGTTCATCACGGTGAGGCTGAAGTGTTTCTTGCATTTTCTGTGATTCGCCTTTAATTCTGTTTTGTACTTCCCATTAGCTTGCACTGGCAGTGGAGTGTTATTGAAATACCATCTGAAGTGATTGTTACAATATTTCTCCATCGATTTGCTCATGACAACTAAGCAACTTAAGCTTCTACTGGAAGAGACGTTCGAATCAATGTCTGTAAAGTCGGCGGCCTGTATTCCTCTGAATGGACCTGTATTGGAAACAAGTAATATCACTTTACGCTGTCCTGTTTCGAAATAATTGGATGAGAAAAATCCGAGGACCTTCAAAATTGGACAAAAACGTAGACGGAATCCACTTTCGTAGTAAGAGGGATAATTGAAATTCGTAGTAGAAAAAGATCTGATCTGATCTACCCGGCGCCATGTGACGTGACAAAAAGACTGAAAACGAAACATTGCTTATTCTTCTGTACAAACTTCAGAATGAACCATTGTTGTCTTTTTTCGACCGACATCGCTGGGGTTAATATCGCTTGACGGCGCTAAAGCTCGTAGTTAAGATTCTTTGCCCCTAGGGAACTTGAAATTCAAAGGGGCCGACATTCTCGACGTGAAACAAATTGAACAATTAGACTTAATAAGGAGGTCTCGAGCTGGACGGCAAAAAACGTTGGCAATCTTTCCTGAACATGCACTGAAGGTGGTAACAAAATCCAAACTATTACCCAAAACATACGTGACGGGTATATTCGACACCTTAAACTGATGGGATTACCTTTCTAGGCATCAATAGCAAAACTTTCTTTATTAAGTGACCTCAATTCAGTTAGCTCTCTAGACAACGACTGCTCGTGAAATATCACGTTTTCTGCTGATGCTACAAACAAGCAGGGAAAAGTCCGATCACTCACATTGATATATCACTTGAATCCGTCTGGAAGACTCTTCACTCGACCAGCCACAAATACTATTCTTCGCAGTGCAGTTATAATATCCTTCGTTTTCTTCGCTGCCCGGAACAGAAAGAGTGGCTTCCAAGGTATCCTGATAATCCTCTGACAGTTTCTCAGTGTGGTTAAAGCCTTCAGTTCCATTCATGATACGTTTGCCATCCTTGTGCCAAACTACACTGGGAAGAGGCTTTCCTTTGAAATGACATCTGAGTGTTACTGGTTTGCCTGATCTTAAAGTCCTTGCCGTAGGCGTTTCAAACTCTAGCTTCAGTGCACCTAAGCAACGAAACGGAATAATTAATATATTTTATAGTCATTATTAAAACTACTTGAGACATGCAATCCAGGGGCCCAGTGTTGTAATGCGCATTTGATTGATTTCATAGAGAATGCGCAATGCAAATATCAAATATTATTTTATATTGTTATAAGCCAGTGATAATGTGGTGGTCACCATACTCTCTAAGCTTTACGCGCCCTTGTTTACGTTTTCCCACAAAGAGAGCATCCATTAGTAAACTTTATAGGCGTAGGACAATCCAACAGCCCAGTGACAATCTCGTGACTTTATTGGTCTCGTTTATACTAGTAGCAGGTTTTAGTGGGCCTGTAGCGGCGCCATAATGTCAGGATGTTAGCTATAGACTTTTAGGGTCGTTTTTCAAAACATAGTTTACACGATGTTTAACAAAACCGCTTTCTAAGGCTCTTCTGTTGTCGTCTTTGTAGGTCTTCAGGTTTCAAGAACCTGTTTTTAGAGGACATTTTTTCGTAACATTAAGCGATATGAAGAACTATTGGAGTAACAAGCCAAATGAGCCAGTGATAATAAGGCGATCTCCATCTGCTCCTAAGGAAAGAAACGGACGGAGAAATTTCCGCTGTTGTGCTTGGTGGAAATCTTATTTCCGCCACGTTATTGTCGTCAGTCGATCCAATGGCCCATCGGCAATGTGAGGAGGCGGTGTGGTGTTAGCTTCCAGGAGATCAGGCGTGCGTTTCTCAAAAACATTTCGGGCCTGAGCAATTTTAGCAATTTTCTAGCTTTTTGGGCAAATAAGCCCGATGTTTTTCTCAACTTTATAGCGTCTTTTTTTTAAAGATCATTAAAAAATATTACAAATCGAATTTGTGGTAATGAACCTTGTGCATCTAAAATAGTTTGGGGGACCCGAAACGTTTTTTGGTAGTTTGGAGAAACGCGCGTCTGGCCAAGTAGCCTGAGGGAAGATTGCCACTGATCCTGGATTAACTTTGATTGAAACATATTGGTTGCCATAGCGGTTAACTCTTCTTACCGTACATTGAACAACTCGGCCCCAGATCTGCACTTCCCGGTTCGAGGCATATAAGAAATTTAATATTTTTGCCATAACCACATTTCATTTGTCATTTAATATCTTCTATATCCAAGAGCCGAGTCAGTTGTCACGAAATTCACAAACAGCTACAGAAATGGACAGGTGCCCAGAGAAAATTCTCTTGACAACATTAAAACAAACCCTAGTCGACTTGCACGGCCGAGGGTTAATAAAGATAACAACAGTTTCCTAACGTTGTGTCGTTTATTTAGTACAGAAACTATTGTTATCTTTATTAACCCTCGGCCGTACATCTTGGATGACGTAATTGGCTTCCAGCAGCGCTATAAGCATATGTATCCCATAACATGAACCTCATCTTGTAGACGCCACAACAGGCTATCTATTACAGGTAAAACTTTTCAAAATATCGTAACGTAACGAAAACGCTACTGAAGGTATGACTACGTCCTAGAGAAAGAGAGTGGATACTTACGTGTTAGGTATATCCGGGTTGTCAAATTCCATGACTTTAAAACCAGGCTAGCTTTTGGTTTTAAAATGTTGTTCACTTGTTCCCATGTCTTTCCCAGCGTTGTTCCTCCATTTCTTATCGAGCAGTTGCGATTCACCCTGGATTCTATGTTGACTATCTCCATATTGGCATCGTCACAGTCACGTGATAAGGATTGATCATTTTTTATTTCACATCCCAGGCTGCTTGCAGATTGGACATCTGTGACAAAATACAAAAAAGTAGCTTAATATGACGGCCGCCCTTCAATTACTAAAGAAAAAATGAAAATTGTGCTGCGAGTTAGATTATATTACATAGCTGGATTGCTCCTCTATTGTTTGTTTCCTTCTTGGTCACTTGATAGTCACCGCCGATCGGTTAGTTCAGTTGTTAGAGCACCGGACTACCGTGCGGGAGGTCGCGGGTTCAAACCCCGGCCTCACCAACACTCAGGGTCTTTGAATAATTGAGGAGAAAGTGCTGCCTTATTAATGACATCTACAAACGGTTAGACTTTCTAGTCTTCTCGGATAAGGACGATAAACCGTAGGCCCGTCTCACACTTAATCTGACTCTGTGGGACGTAACTGAGAACCACTAGGGTAGAGATCACCCCTAGTGTGTATCCTAATTTAGATATTCACAGTTATCCCTGAAAGGCGTATGTATAGCGACTCAATTCACATGTATCCCACGGGTGTTATACAAAACGTCTCCTGTTCTGTGTCTGGTTGACTATAAAGTGGAAGGAAGCGATCGTAAACCCTTTGCTAAAAAAGGGAGCCAAGGACTCTGCTCACAAAAACTTGCGACCAGTCAGTAATCTATCATTTGTATCCAAGATTACCGAGAGGGCAGTATTTGACCAGGTGTACACCCACGTTATGGATAACGAACTATTTCCTGTATTGCAGTCGGCTTATAGGAAATCACACAGTACTGAGACGGCGCTGCTTAAAATAGTTAACGACATCCTGCTTGACATGAATCGCCAGCACGTGTCTCTGCTCGTACTGCTTGATTTAAGCGCAGCGTTTGACACGGTGGACCACACCATTCTCCTGCGGCGTCTAGAAACGTCCTTTGGTGTCACAGGAGATGCTCTCAAGTGGTTCACCTCCTACTTGTCTGGCCGCTCTCAGCGTGTTGCGGTTAACGGCGAACTGTCAGACAGATCTCACCTGTCATTCGGTGTTCCTCAAGGATCATGTCTAGGACCGCTACTTTTTTCTGTCTATGCTAGTAAGCTGTTTGAAGTTATTAAGACCCATCTACCAAACGTCCATGCATATGCAGACGACACTCAACTTTACCTGTCGTTCAAGCCAGGCAGTTTTGAAAGTGAGACGGGAGCAAAGTGTGCTATGGAGCGGTGTATTAGGGCTGTGAGGGCGTGGATGGTTGAAGATAAGTTGAAGCTGAATGAAGAGAAGACTGAGTTCATGCTCATTGAAACTCGCCAGCAACTTAGTAAAATCCGAACTGATAGTCTTTTAGTTGGTGACACGCCTATACCTTCAGTTACTGAAGCTAGGAATTTAGGTGTCTGGTTTGACTCTAATCTCCATTTTCACAACCACATAAACAAGACATGCCAGTTAGCTTTCTTTTCAGTGTACAACATTAGGCGTATCAGAAAATACCTCCCTTTTGAAGCTGCAAAGACTTTACTACAAGCTTTAGTCATAAGTCGTATGGACTATTGCAACTCGCTATTATATGGTCTGCCAGCTATACATATTCATAAATTGCAACGTGTACAAAATGCAGCTGCCAGGTTACTGACCAACACGCCGCGCTATGCGCACATCACACCTGTCATGATAGAGCTTCATTGGTTGCCTGTTAAATTTAGAATTATTTTTAAGTTCAATTTAACAATTTTGAAAGCTCTTCATGGTCTTGCACCAGCCTATCTTAGCAACCTTTTATCTTTTAAACACTCTAATTATAATTTAAGATCAAATAATAATAATATTCTTGCCTGGCCCGCACTAAAATCGGCCAAGACCAGTGGAGATAGAGCCTTCTCGGTTGCTGCTCCAGTTTTATGGAACGCCTTGCCGCCAAGACTTAGGGCTATGGATAATATTATCATATTTAAAAGAGAGATCAAAACGCATCTTTTTAGGCAAGCGTATTTTATTAATGTTTAGATTTTATATTTCTGTGTGATGTGATTTTTATTTCCGTAATTATAATATAATTAGCACTCTAGATATAGTTTTACATTTTTAGCATAGTTAATTTAATTTTTAATGATTTTTTATCAATTGTAAAGCGCATTAGATCATATATTTTTAATGAATTTTGCGCTATATAAGTAACAAGTTTATTTATTATTTAAAGTGCTCGCATAAAAGACACGCGTTTACTTCGAACTGAAACGGAAATAACTTTAATTTTCTGTGAGTCGCGCATGTGAATGATGGGGAGACCATTTGCTGGCGTTTAAAACTTATTCGGTTATGTTGTTGAGGATGCCTTTTTGCTACTTCTTGAAAGAGAAATTTGGCCTGAAAGCAAGGAGAAGGAGTGTCGACGGCAAGAGTCACACTGTATGTTGTGCGGAGAGGGACCTTATCTTGAAGTATGATGGGAAGTGATGGATTAGTTTACGAAACACCAGCTTGGGAATTCTTAGGGAAAGAAACCTGACTGTACATGTTCTCCCTGAAGACCGAGGGGCTTATTTAATTTCAGGCCTCATTAATGGCGGGCTCATTATAGAGGGAGGACTTAATAGAGAGGGGGGCTTATTTCAAATCTTAAACAAGCCGTTTTCTTCTCAAAATAGTTTTTGTACAAAACTCAACAACTGCAGTGAAACTTTATGAGGCAGTCCCGCTAAAAGCAGTCCTCTCGACTTGGCGACCAAAAAAAGTTTTCCTTTTTTTTTGACCATGAAAAGGGTTTGATACACATGTTTAAAAAAAGCGATAATTATTTTCCAATTCATTATTTTTGCGCCGCCACAGGCCCAAATTGAATTTTGGCTCACCTGTCCGAACTGATAGCGATCGAAAGTGTAAATTTCACAGATTTTGTCAAGCGCGCTCTGACTGCAAAAATCTAGCTCACTGAATTATATTTTGCTACAAGTTACAAGGTGTATTCAGTTAGTTCACAGACAAAATATAGAAACTTAAAAAAATTCTTACGCGTTCCAGCGTGATTAGAAGACACCCTTGTCTTGAGCGTTAATTTGCATATCGAAAACCAATCAAATGAAAGGAAAGAAATCTCAAAAGTTTGGTTTAAATCGTGATAAAAAAATCACATCAGAGCAAAGTCTATACTCCAATGAACTGGCATATCGCCTCAAACCGGCGGGTATCACCTTAGCTTCCACACACCACGAGCTCAAACTTGACAAAATTCCATGTGTTTACATAATTATAGTTGGTGTCAAAATCATTTGCATAATTCGGGTGTTACTAAACCGTGGATTGCAGACCGCGGAACCTATTTTTTTTTTGTCAAAAATAAATAAGTAAATAAATAAATAAATAAATATAAACAAAACAAAAAGAAAAAAAAAGAAGAAGAAGTGATCTTAAAAAACTGCGATAAAATACTTTTAACAAACATGAAATGAAAGCCGACGACGTTTCGACGTCGAACTCACGTCATTATGAAGTCATTATCATAGTGAAGGGAAAATGTATAATACTAATTAAAATAATGGTTCAATTACAAAGGGAATAAAGTGATAACAATGTTCTTTAAACAAAGAGTTTTGCACGAATGGAGTCAGTCTGCGTGTTGAAGCTGGGATTTCGTTCCTTTATAGAAAGTATCTCGTAGACGAGGCAATCAAATTGTCTTTAAAAAAAGTAGTTTAATAAAAAATAGAATGAAAATAAAACCTTAACATTGTTTGAAAATTCTTTTTTCGGGTACAACTAGACGTACTTTAACTCCGGGATATATGCGATCAACTGGGCCGAGTCACATGGTATCAAGTCACATGGTCCCGTTCTCTTCCCCAACAAATAATAATAATCGAATAATAGCCGTCCCTCGAATAATAGCCTACCCCCCGTAAGCCTGTCCCGATTGCGCCGGATAAATTGCCAAAAAGTGTTCAAAACATGTCAAAAAAAGTGCTCAAATAGTGCTCGATTTTTATAAAAAAAAAAAAGTGCTTGAAATTTAGAAATAGTGCACGAATGTTGCTCGCAGTTTTTTATTATTTCCAAGCAGATATTTATACAAATTCCTAGTTTTATCAAACTTTTAACTGTCGATTTTCTGATACTGAGGTGACCATAAAGTATAATAACGTTTGTCGAACAAAAACTCTTTCTTTCTAAAGCACACAGCATCACAGAACTGTATGCAATCAGCCGTATAGCTACATAGCTACAACTCTTATTAGTCTCTCTTCGATCTATTGTATCGAAGCATCACAGAAGCTTCAATATAATCTTGTAGAGCACTGTCTTGCTGAGCGTCAAGAAGACCGAAAACTTGTTCAGCAGCACTGAACAGAAAGGAGCGCTAACGTTCTGAGAAACACGAGCCAATCAAAATCGACTGTTCCCATGGTTTTTAAGGACCATAACTCATGCATTTCCATGACAACACTCAGCCAGTCAGGCGACAAGGTGGAATTATTCAAATTCATGATAATAGAATTACTCGGCTTTACTGAAAACGTTTCAAAGACAAAACATTGCATTTAACATATGGAAAATTGTGAAAAATGTGCTGAAATGTTTCCCAAAAAGCGATAAAATGCTCAAATTCTGCTCAAAAGTCAATTAAGTGCTCAAGAGTGCTGGAAATGTAAAATAGTACTCCAAATTTGAAAAAGTGCCGAAAAAGCGCCCAGCCCAATCAGAACAGGCCTATCCCCTTTGACGGAAATATTTACAATAATCGCCTACCTCCCACCCCTCTCGCTATCTCCTACTCGAGAGAACCCTGGGAACGAGGTTGAGATTTCTCAGTGCATACAATCATTAAAGGAAGTTAAGACCCATTGTTTAGAAGGCCAGTAAAAGAATCTGAACGGTAAAAAAAATATCTTCTCGCCAATTTTTTTCTTTCCTTTTCGATATGCAAATTTAGGCTCAAGACAAGGGTGTCTTCTAATCACGCTGGAATGCGTAAGATTTTTTTGTAAGTTTCTAAATTTTGTCTGTGAACTAAGGCCCTCTTCGCACTAAGACGAAAATTTGAGTTTGGCGTTTGCAAAAAAAAATGAAAATTTTGTAATCACCAATTTTTTGTTTTCGTAATTCCTGTTCCCACATGAAGATGCGAATTTTTTTCTAGTGACAGATGGCTCTAATGCAAGGCAACCGCAAAAACGACACTGAAGGAGTCCGTCATCAATTTGATGACCCAATGACGGATGGATGTCAACGAACAAAGGATTTTCTCGCCTGACAATTTTTACAGCCTCCAAAGCTAGTCGAACGGAATCTTTAAAGTTTCGTTGCGCTTGCAAAAATTTTGGTGGGTGCAAAAAATCGTTCGCACTAGAAATGGCTTCGCGTTGACAGATTTTTTGGCAAATCAAACAAAATTTCGCGTATTGCGAACAGGCCCTTAGGTAACTTGTAGCAAAATAGAATTCGGTGAGCTAGATTTTTGCAGTCAGAGCGCGCTTGACAAAATCTGTGAAATTTACACTTTCGATCGCTATCAGTTCGGGCAAGTGAGCCAAAATTCAATTTGGGCCTGTGGCGGCGCAAAAATAATGAATTAAATAATTTTTTTAAACATTTCTTATTATTTTATAAAGAGCAGAAAACAGTATTTATGTGTTTGGGTGCATATTTGTTTAAGAACAAGCCAAGGGGGACACATGAAGTGTATTTCGTAAGACACGGAATCGGAGGGATTAGTTACAAACTCTCATGTTCCAAACAAGTGGGGGCTTATTAGAGAGGGAGGGGGCTCATTACAAAAACTGACTTCCAAACGCGGGACTTATTAGAGAGACGATGGGAGTTAAAAGAGACGGGAGGCTTAACAGCGCCTTTACGGTAGCTAAACAAATTACGATATAACGAAGTTTTAAGTCGTTTTTCCTGGAAGATCGTTACATATTGGGTTGCCTTTATAACGAATGCCGCTATATCGCAGCCATTTAATTAGCTCCCTGGCTCTTCGTTATATTGGAGATTCTTCTGAGTGTACCTATCATTATGGTAATGGGTTATATACCGAACATAGTTTCATGGCCATTACCATTACCATTACCTTTAACTGCTAATGTTCAGGCCCTGGTGCGATAGAATCAATTTTATCTGAGTAATTCAAATTTTCTAACTTGTTCCAAATTCATGATTGATTAGTCCCTAGCATTTAATACTATAAAATCTCGTGCGTTCTCAGGGCCTATCAAATAATATCAAGGTCAAACGGAAGAGCGCTTATTCAAAGGAAGGTGCTTAACCGAGGGGAGCCCTTAATAAAGTTTGTCTTTCAAATTAACAGTCTGAGAATTTTCCGTTACTAATTTTTCGTATGTGAATATCGTTATCCCAGTATTTGGATGCCGGTGTACGCAACTGAAGTTGAAAAGATTATAAAAATGCTAGTACTTAGAAACATGCTTCCCCTGAAGTATCCCAACTATTTCAGAAAGTGAGGGGGTAGGCGGCGCTTCTCCGAGGGGGACCCTTAATAGATATTCTGGTCGATGGAGTGGTGCTTATTCGGGAGAAATACAATGCTCCTTTGGCCGTTTTGGGGCGTTTTGACGTCTGCGTAGCTGGCGCAGAATGGAAAAGGAGTGCAAAGCACGTGGAAAAATGAAGGGCGGAAAATGTTGGCTGCTGACAAGCAATCATCTACGTACATTCTTGGAAGTAAGGGACACACTAAACTCAAGCACCGGACACTCATTATCCCTGACCACCCCAGCCAATCATGAGGCGTCGGTTTCAACCAGCAAAAACTATACTTTAGTAAGAACTATTGAAGGATTCTGACTAGAGTTGGACATAGAAAAGCAAAGAATTTTTCCCATAAAAATGCAAAGCTGTGGCCTTCTCTCTTATTAACTTTCAAGACGAAACTTTGCCATCACAAGGGACGGCTGCTCAAAAGGTTAAGATACCATAAATCAGCCAACATAAGGAAAAAATGAAACCGAAACGAACAGGTTGTGATCCAAAACGGGAAAAAGCCCAATATCGTAGGTCTCGAGTCTACCTTCCTTCCGTCCGTTAGGTTGACTATTCTGATTGTTTTTTTCAAACAATTCAAATAACCGAAAGTTAAACAGAACTCTAACGTAACGGTGAGCCCTAAGCATGCGCAGTTTAACCGAAAGTCCGATATTTTTGGACTTTTGGATCGAATCTTTCCAAGGTCGCATTTTACCTTTCCCGACCGCTGATCAAGGGTAGCAAAGACTCTGGGTACAATGCTTGTTGTTGAATTGTGTACATGTGCGAAGTCAAATTTTCCAGCTCTTAAGAAACGCCTGCAGTCTGTTATTGGGTTAAGTTAGATTCTGACTAAAATCTTCCGAGAGACCACGTTTTCGACAGCCAACGCAACAGTCTTGAATAACCTGACTACTCTAGTGACATCCGGATGGTCTGGTATATTTACAAAAGGAAGAAATGACGAAATCCAAAACAATACACAAAGAAAACAGCACAATTCAATTAAGGAATCACCTCAAATCACATTTTAAGTGGGCAGCTTTGGTATTCATAGTTAAGAATCTGCAGAATTTGAACCCGAGAGGACTTAATTGCTTCATCAATAACGGATGCATTATCAAAACTGACATCGTCATGGGACAATCACAGTTGGACTACGGTATGTCTCTATAATCCTACAGTGTGGCTATTTATTGTTGTTGCATCTGCCAGAAGAGCAGTCAACATTGAAACTGAGATTTAATAAAAAATGTAACTTGCCGGCCAAGATTTCAATTTGTAATAGTTTGAAATTGTGTAGGACGGTGAGCGTGAAGAGTTGCCAAAGTTAAAACCACCCAACGTCTTGAGACAGATTAAGCTGTGTGTTTGTTTTCTATTTCAAATCCAACTCGAAAGCCACCTCATCATTTCTTTTTTCATTTGTACCAAATTTTAAAATTTGAAGCTTCTCAATGGAGACATTCTTGACAAAGATAAGTATACAGTGATCTGCATTGAACATAAGTTTCTTCCTTCACTTTTTAACATGGAGCTGATGTTTATAATTCTTATTCCGTTGTTTAAGGTTCAAGGTTCTCCCACACATGAATTGTGTGAGTGATTTCTCGCTGTGGGCATGTTTGGGAATTCCTGCTGACCTTGGCTTGGACCTCCATGATTTGTTTACCCTGGGTGCCAGAGGTTATTTTTTTCTATTTGAAGGAGGAAAATTCCGCGGCGAAGTCGTGTCAACGAGGCATGAAGCGCCGAGGGAAAAAAATAACTCTGGTCACGGCTGCCGAGAACCTCACTTCCATGAATTCAGGTTTTGAACTCGATGGCTGATTGGTTTTCGTAGTGAAACGATCTAACACTCAATTTCATTGGTTGAATGGTAATAATGCACCCCAGGAGCCACAAAACCGATTTTTAGCGTGAGGAAGGCTTGCAAAACAAAAGACACAAGCAAGCGGTTTTAGGCATACCGGGCGACACGTCATGTCAAATTATGAAAACAAGCAAACACTGTAGAAAACGAAAATCTGGTTTATCAACGGAGTTGATAATGTAAATTGACCACCATACAGGGATTCGATTAGCTGACGTTTCGAGCGTTAGCCTTTCGTCGGACGAAGGGTTAACGCTCGAAACGTCAGCTAATCGAATCCCTGTACGGTGGTCAATTTAAATTTGAAAACAACGCGCAGAAGAGCGATTTTTCGAAAGACACCCCTGAAGGTTACTAAACACAGGTTTGTTCTTTCATTTTTGTGCATTGAAAAATATCGTCAGCTCCCGAATAAATAAGAACGCCTGCGGGAAAAAACAATCCTGGCAATCGTGTGGTGTGATCATGGTCTGGTATTTTACAAAAGGAAGAAATGACGAAATCCAAACAATACACAAAGAAAACAGCACAATTCAATTAAGGAATCACCTCAAATCACATTTTAAGTGGGCAGCTTTGGTATTCATAGTTAAGAATCTGCAGAATTTGAACCCGAGAGGACTTAATTGCTTCATCAATAACGGATGCATTATCAAAACTGACATCGTCATGGGACAATCACAGTTGGACTACGGTATGTCTCTATAATCCTACAGTGTGGCTATTTATTGTTGTTGCATCTGCCAGAAGAGCAGTCAACATTGAAACTGAGATTTAATAAAAAATGTAACTTGCCGGCCAAGATTTCAATTTGTAATAGTTTGAAATTGTGTAGGACGGTGAGCGTGAAGAGTTGCCAAAGTTAAAACCACCCAACGTCTTGAGACAGATTAAGCTGTGTGTTTGTTTTCTATTTCAAATCCAACTCGAAAGCCACCTCATCATTTCTTTTTTCATTTGTACCAATTTTAAAATTTGAAGCTTCTCAATGGAGACATTCTTGACAAAGATAAGTATACAGTGATCTGCATTGAACATAAGTTTCTTCCTTCACTTTTTAACATGGAGCTGATGTTTATAATTCTTATTCCGTTGTTTAAGGTTCAAGGTTCTCCCACACATGAATTGTGTGAGTGATTTCTCGCTGTGGGCATGTTTGGGAATTCCTGCTGACCTTGGCTTGGACCTCCATGATTTGTTTACCCTGGGTGCCAGAGGTTATTTTTTTCTATTTGAAGGAGGAAAATTCCGCGGCGAAGTCGTGTCAACGAGGCATGAAGCGCCGAGGGAAAAAAATAACCTCTGGTCACGGCTGCCGAGAACCTCACTTCCATGAATTCAGGTTATTGAACTCGATGGCTGATTGGTTTCGTAGTGAAAACGATCTAACACTCAATTTCATTGGTTGAATGGTAATAATGCACCCCAGGAGCCACAAAACCGATTTTTAGCGTGAGGAAGGCTTGCAAAACAAAAGACACAAGCAAGCGGTTTTAGGCATACCGCGGCGACACGTCATGTCAAATTATGAAAACAAGCAAACACTGTAGAAAACCGAAAATCTGGTTTATCAACGGAGTTGATAATTAAATTGACCACCATACAGGGATTCGATTAGCTGACGTTTCGAGCGTTAGCCTTTCGTCGGACGAAGGGTTAACGCTCGAAACGTCAGCTAAGAATCCCTGTACGGTGGTCAATTTAAATTTGAAAACAACGCGCAGAAGAGCGATTTTTCGAAAGACACCCCTGAAGGTTTACTAAACACAGGTTTGTTCTTTCATTTTTTGTGCATTGAACAATATCGTCAGCTCCCGAATAAATAAGAACGCCTGCGGGAAAACAACAATCCTGGCAATCGTGTGGTGTGACTTATGCCTTTAGTTAGAGCCAAGCACAAGATCGTCTGGAATGTTGACAAATAAATTAGACGACTGATTGGAGTGGGGGCATAACATGCAGAACCTGATGCATGAATTGTTGAACGTGTTTGATTCGAGGACAAAAGGGAGAGCTCTTATTCAAAGGAGCGCATAATTGAGGGGAGCCCTTATGATTAACTTTTTTTAAAAAACGGCGTAACTCTACTGATTTGGGCTAAATCCTCACATAGACCAACTCTGCAACATTTCCCAATGAAAAATAAATAAACGCGAACTTTTCCGTTATTAAAGTTCCTACGCAACTACCCGCGTAATCCCAGTATTTGAGTGGCAGTGTAATTGAAGTTTAAAAGATTATAAAAACGACAGTACAAAGAAAACATGCTCTCCTGAAGTAGCCTCACTATTTAAGGACATGAGGGGGATAGGCAGCGCTTTATCCGAGGTGGCACGTACAAAAGCGTGGAAAACTGAAGGGCGGAAACATGTTAGCAGCTGGCAGGAAACATGCACGTACACAAGGGGAGGTGAGAGATTGATCCCTAAACCACACTCAGCCATCCATGAGGTGTCGTTTTTAAACTGCAAAATGTGTTTTTGACCCTTAGTCTATTGCTTAGCTGTAATCAGGCATTTTTCAAACTATACTTTATTGTGAAGTATTGAAGGATTCGGAAGAGAGTTGAAAATCGAAAAGCAAAACATGGCATTCTCGCGGATTCTTATGTCTCGTCAAAACTTGAATATCGATTTTGTTAACTTTTAAGACAAACCGGTTTGCCATCACAAGAAGCGGCTGGTCAGCGGCTAAGACACCAGAAATCAGCCAATGGAAGGAAAAAGTTCGAAGTAAAGGGAGTTAGATCCAACTTGGAGAAGCCTCGCTTGATGTTGAATAATTGTGTGCTAATGATGCGCGGCGAAGTCGAATCTTCCAGAAAGTTTGCACGTTACGTCATCGCCGCTGCTGGTGACGTAAACAATATATCACTCATGAGTTCTTTTCGTTCGTCCCACCAGCATTTGTTCGTTCCACCATTGTTATCTGTGTTTGTTTGTTTTGTTTGTTTATTGATCTTTGAAATTCAACACAATTACAAACGTGACTGATCCGCAAATAGAACTAGCTAATCTAGGCGGATCAGTCATTTATATCTAAGACAAAAAATAAAAAAAAATAAGTAAATAAAAAAAGTCACTTAATTATTACAATATTACTATTAGAGGTTGGCTGCAACCCCTATACATGTAGCCTTGAAGGGAAAGAAATGCCAGTTTGCAATCTCTAATGCAACAAAGTATGTTTTTCTCATGATTTAACCGCCAATTTGCCATGATGGATAGTGAAAGGAATTTGCGCGCTTGACAGCCAAAGATTTTCCCCAACATTGGGTTAAGATAGAATAATAACCAATCTGTCTGCTAAAATCTTTTCAAAAGACCACGTTTTCGACTGCCAACGCAACATTCTTCAACAAATACTGACATCAGATGGTCGGTATATTCCTAGTATTTTTTTGCATAAATGTGTGTACATTAATTTCAAAGTTGGAGCTAGTTGTAAATTTGTAAGTGTGCTGTACGACATCCTAATTGGCATTCTTTTAGTACCCTGTATGGTTGTAAGACTACGAGGATTAAAATATAAGTAAGTAAGACGAAGAAATGAAAAAATCCAAAACAATACACAAAGAAAGCAACATAATGCAATTAAAAAATCAGCTCAAAGACTTTTGGCTAAAAGAAAGGCCGTGTGATTTAATATCAGAAGTGGGCAACTTTGGTATCAACAGAAGTCAAGAATCTGACCCTGAGGGGACTTGAAATCCTACATTGTGGTCATTTATAGCTGCAGTAAGACTCTGACAGAAGAGAACTCAGCACTGAGAATGAGACTTAACAAAATTTAACCTGGTCCTGGTTTGACCTTGTCATCATGGAAAGACTGAAGTCTCAAATAGTTTCAATTTGCAATAGTTTGAAATATCGTAGGCGAGCGTGAGGAGATGCCGCAAACACAGGTTGAAAATAGGTTGGCCATTAGAAACAGTAATAACAGTTTTATTGCTTTAAAGAAAACAAAATAATAGGCATAAAGCAATGCCAACATACTAGTATGTTGAACAACATTCTTGTTTGGTCAATGCAAAATAGAAAGCATATGAAGTCATTGACGTATTTACTGCCGAAAGATAACAAAGGCAGTCTCCGTGTCATGGAAGGTCCATCGGTCATATGAGTAATGGAAAAGATGTTTCAAAGCTAAAAGATGCTTCCATGCGATATTTCGGAGGCTTTTCAAGCCATATCTCGAATCTTAAGCTGTTCAATATGCGTGAACCTTTCCCAAACATCCACCGATCTGCGTAAACAATGCTTAGTCATTTTGGAATAAATACAGTTGAGGTCATTTACCACCGCGTCTGATGCAGATAATTAGATAATCCGGGTTCGAATTGTAGTAAAGGCATCTTCCGCTGATTGTTTCTCTATTTCTGATATTTTTTTGTTTTTGTTTTTTTTTTTTTTTTTTTTTTTTTTTTTGTTTTTGTTTTTTCTTTTTCTTAACAAGTATTATTGTTATCTATGCATATGGTTGAGCTGTAAATCAATTTTGCGATTTGAAAGGGATATGTTGATAGGGTTGATATTATATGGTTCTTGTGATGAAAGATGACAAAGAAGACCAAACCAAAACATAATTAATGAAGGGAAGATTAATGTTTTTCCATGGCGCATTCATGTTCAGGTCAAGTTCCTTATGTTCGCTTTTTCAGACTCCGTGAGCCACCGCTTTACCCGCGGTTAACTACACCATACAAAAACCGGATTCAGTGAAGCTTTGTTGAACAGTTCAGTTAATTTTACGATCACTACCAAGACCCACAATAGAACAGCAGCTCATTTTCTTTCGATAGCGTCCGTAGTGGTCGTGAGTGGTATTTCCCGTCCATTCCTTGTCCAGCTAACCTCCCGGCTACGACGCAGGAGAGAAGGAGCCAGAAGAAGGCCTGCGTGGGAGGCTATTGTCGAACGAGTTTTCAGTTTCCGAGATGGTTCGAGAAATCAGAATTTTACCGCAGCTTTCCACCACAGGAAAGCATGTTTCTTTTTATTAACTGTCATTTTTATAATCTTTTCAACTTCAGTTACACTGCCACTCAAATACTGGGATTACGCGGGTAGTTGCGTAGGAAATTTTAATAACGGAAAAGTTTCGCGTTTATTTCCTTTTCATTGGGAAATGTTGCAGAGTTGGTCTATCTGAGGATTTAGCTAAAATCAGTAGAGTTACGCCGTTTCTTTAAAAAAAAGTTAATAATAAGGGCTCCCCTCGATTATGCGCCTCCTTTGATTAAGAGCTCTCCTTTTGTCCTCGAATCAAACATGTTCGACAAATCATACATTAATGTCTGCATGTTATGCTCTCTACTCTAATTAGACGTCTTATTTCTATGTCAACATTCCAGACGACTCTTGTTTTGTGCTTATCTCTAACTAAAGGCACCCAGACTTTGGATAACCCTTTCTTATTTATTCGGCTTGACCTTCGATCAGGCGTTGTATTACTGTCTTTTGCTTTTCTTCATCGGAGGGCCTCACTGCAGGTTATACTCAGCTCTATCATTCAGATCTCAAGCTACGCGCATGCACATTCCTTGTTCTACCTACCTTGTAAGGTTGCGTTTAAGAGTCACAAGTTATCCACCACAGGAGAGCATTGCTGCCCACAGTTTCCGACATAAAATAAGTGCCATTGTTCACACTTTTTAAAAACTCTTTCACTGGATAGTCGACCTCAAATGTACGACTGTATTAACCCTTAAGGGACCAACTAGCTGCACTTTTATTGGTAAATTTTGGTCATAATTAGTTTGGAGCACAAATCTTCTCCATATTATATGAGTCAGTACGCGCCTGTCATCATTTGGCTGTGTGACCTCGTGATGCGGTTCCAATCAAAGTCCACCCTCTCTCGCTCACCACAGAGTTCCCAGTAACTCAGTGGTTAGATGGCCGTCTAGATCCGGAGGGTCGTGGGTTCAAATCCTATCTGGAACTCGATCGGATTTTTTTCCGAGTTTCCATTTCATGCTACATGTATTTCTATCACTGCAAGACTGTTCGAGAACGAGAATTTTTACCGCAGTTATCCACCACAGGAAATAAGGATATTTACGTTTGCTGTATACTTTCCATGCTGTAAATATGTTTCAGATTACACTCCAACGAATCAGCTGGTACTTTCCATAACGGAAGGGATTGTCAAACACCGAAACACCACAGCCAAGAAAAAAAACCCACAACTGAACTGCGAATGGTTCTTTAAAAAATAGGTGTCTCGCAAAATTTTAGTCAAGTTTTTTTGTCTCGCAATGTCGACTTTTTTTTCAGTAACTTATCTGCTTCTTTCCTCCGGTTTGTTGAATTCTTCAACGTGGGTAAGTATTTTTCCCTCCTTGTTATGCAGTTCAAAGATAAATAACCGGTGTAAATGCGTGGAATGCGGTAATTCCTTGGTACGTTGATTTAATGCATTTGTAATTTTAATGTAACTTATGCGGTAATTCCTTGGTACGTTGATTTAATGGATACTAAATTTATTAAGAGTAACTTATTAGATTCTAGTTTTTTATGTATTTTGCTAGTTTTAGTTTCTAAGTTATTTTAGGGATATTTTTGTAAAAGCGCCTCGGGCAAATAATGGATGTGTGCGCTATTAAAATGAACTTTATTATTAATAGAGAGGATTAATACAGCTTTCTCATAGTTTGTAAACTTTGAAACAATATTATTATCTTTGAAGCAACATGATTGAGTGTATGTTTACTCTTAGAAATATGATCGAAGCCATTGGGATATAGAAAACTTCTTGGTGCAGTCAGAGGCATTTAGGTCATTTTGGCCCTCGATCCCAGCGCACTCAACAGGCCTAGAAGACAAAACCCCCTGATATCCGGCTTTGAATTCTTACCTTTTAATGAATTCGATAGGTGATGTCGTTGAGATTGTTTTAAGCCCACTATTAGCTTAATAATTTGAATAATTACGAAGAATGCAAGAATTAAGCCATCGTTCGCTGTAAATGACTGTTCTTTATGGTATTCTGTGCAACACTGCCATTCGTGGAACGTGCAATTCTCGAAGAAAAGTTACCTGTCTTATCACATCCCTGCAGGAGGAGAAAGAAACCTAGCACAAGGTTTGCTCTAACAGTAGCTTCCCTCATCATG